>JANAVB010011973.1:37500-60669 GCA_029216955.1 Iris pallida | reverse complement strand
GCTCTCCTATATTTCCACAAATACCGAGGAGGACTCCCCGTCACGAAAATGAGGAGGATCCGACGGATTTTGACGATTAGTCGGTGCAGCTAGCCGGGAAGAGAAAGGAAGCGGGAGAGAGGACGAAGGTGAGTGAGGTTGAGAATCCAAGGTTAGATTAGGGTTTCCTTCTAATTTTTTTACTAAATTTAGGTGGTGAATTTTATTTAATTCCTTTTGGTGAAAGGTTCGATGGCTAAAAAGAATAACAAGAGCACAGAGGAGAATATCAGTGCCCGTGACGAGAAGCTGCTCATATGTCCACGTCCGGGCGAGGAGAGGACAAGCTACTGATTGCTACAACCTTGCGGAGAGAGTAAGCCATAATTAAACTCATTTATAGATTAAAGTTTGATTAGTAGCATCTTATAATTAATTAGTGTCAATTGATTGCTATTTTATTATTATACGAGGAGAGCAAAGATTAATGCTAGGATGAAGATACTCCAGGAGCTGGTCCCGGCTGCAGCAAGGTTTGATAACTTAGTGATACTTAGAATCCAAATAAATTTTTCTCTTCATCACATATGTTATACTTAGAATCCAAATAAAATTTGTTCTGATGGCTTCTTGTTAAATTATATGGTCTGAGTGTTATGGTTAGGTTTGGTTGTGTTAGGTTTTAATAAGTATTTGATTGTTTTATTTTCCATGAGTTCAAATAAAACTTGCTCAATACCCTTTCATAGTAATTATTGTGATCTCTTATTTTTACGAGAATATACAATATTAGCTTTGCACCCTGTTTCTTGGTCCTTACAATGTTTTAAGTTATCTCATAAATTTGAAATTGTAGATTTGTGTAAGATGATAATATGGCTCGAGTACTAACAGTATGGTAGAGCTTCTATGTACAAACTTTTCCTTTCCTCTTGGTAGTTAAGTAGTACTCTGTACTTAACTAAGTTAGTATAGAACAATTGCCGATCGGATCTATTTATCCTCTTGTCTTGATAGCTAAAAGTATGTTAAGGATATTAATAGGTTATATTTGCAAGTTGTTGCACACATCTAAAGCTACTATCAATATGCTTCAATGCTGATAAGTTGAACGAGAGAAATGCATGTCTTGAAAGGAAGGTTTACAGAACAAAACTATTCACCATAGAAAAGAATGACTCAAAGAGAAACACATGTAATGGGATGATGGAATGAGCAAAACCTTAGTCGGCCTGAACTATTGGTGGAACACTAATGTGACTATAGGATGCTACTTGGCAAAATACGAAAAATAGGCATGTAATGAACATCTTAGCTTTGTTGTCATTGGTTGTTCATTGGAGTATGTGATTTATGTTTGCTGCTGTTTTGTGGAATAAATTTAAAGTTGTAGGATATTGATATCAAATAGTCAGTACATTAACCTAATAATTAATTATATTTATGATGTTATTAATTATCTTAATGAACCCGTTGTTTTCTTTCAAGTACATTTGTCTTGGATTATTTGACAGTGAAGTAGACGCTGCAAGGTCATTAAGCACTGACTTTTGCCTTGCTGACAATGAATAAATTTTTAGGAGTGCCATTCTCAACATATTTATACAGTCCAATACAGTTATTAATTATGTTCTTCTTGGCTACCAGGGCTTATGACAAGGCAGCCATCAAATTTAGTGGAAGGGAAGCTGTCACCAATTTTGAACCTAGTACTTATGAAGGCGAAATACTTTCTGAAGCTGATGATTACTGTATCAGAAATTTTGTGAAGCAATTAGTTTTTTTTAAAATTTTACATTAAGTGTTTTTTCAACTGTAAAAACTAATTTTGTGGGGTATTTTTGTAATATAGCCTTTGTTCAAAATCTTGATATGGACTTGAAGATTTCCCAACATGATACTTGTAGTCCATAAAGGAATGGTGTCCCAGTGGGCGTTAACTTCCACTATGGTGTCATTGAAGCTTCTAGTGCTAGGGTAATTGTCTCTAATATCTAATCTTTTAAGATTTATAATATTATAGTAAAAAAAAAGGAACTTCACTTTAATAATATGTTGCTTGCATGTTGTTCAACTTTTCATCAATATATACCTGTTCTTGTACATGTGAAGTCCTTTAAAAAATTTCTTTCTTCTCGTCTCATTCGGATTCTCAGTTCTCTTACAATTAACTACATAACGACATTTCATTTTCGAATGGCTTTCTTTGCAAAAATACTTCTTTTCTTGTTAGTTTAATTTCTTACATATTTAACTCATGCTGCTTAAAGGTTTCAAGTACACAAGTAGATAAGATGAAAATGAATAAAAAATAAATAAGAAAAGCCTAAAAACTAATATAAACAACCCATAATATGAAGGTTACAACACTATATAACATTTGGTAAATGTAATAAAAAATAAATAAGAAAATAACAAACCATCCCGTGCCTTACACGTAGTTGAGAAAAGTGTCATTGGAGGAAAACATTTTCATTCCCCCCAAAATTTCATGTGCGCCCTAAAGAGCACTTCTTCTACTGGTGATTCTCAAGAGTTCTCGTCTCCCAGCTGATGCTTCTCCCAGCTCCAAGAACCTCTCTCTCTCTCTCTCTCTGAAATTAAATATCTTCCCCCTTTCTGAAGTTAAAGCCCTAACACTTTTTCATTCCCCCTATTTTTAGGGTAAATATAATTTTGGGCCAAATTTTTCATTCTCCTCTTGTTAATTATTTCAAATTATAGAAAGACATTTTGAAGGTATGCTAACAGAATCTAGTCTTGTCACTACCACATTTTAGCTTGAGGGTATTTTGGTCATTTTGAAATTTTGGATTTATTTTGAATTATTGGAGTGATGGTTGTTATTTTTGACCTTTGCAAGTTGAGGCTATGGAGACTAACCTATATGTTGACTTAGCTAAGGTGACTTGATTAGCATGGTGGGACCCTAGCTAACTTAAGTCGACCCAAGTTGAGTTATTTTGAATCAAGTTTCATATAGAGATTAAGTAATTTAGGTGCATGGATTTTTGACTTAGAAATTGAATCATTTAGCATTGAAACTTGTCCCAAGCCCATTAGCCACAATCCTAACCCTAATTCTTTCCATACAGGGCCGGCCCTTAGGGATTTTCCCCCTATTTAATGTCTCTTCCTAGTTCTTGCCCCTTTTTACATTACATCAACTTTTGGCAAGAAAGATGTATTGGCATTTCTTCATCAATCCATAACTTCTTCATTTTAATTCATTTTTTACTCTAGTCTCTTACAATAGAACCTAATCATACTCTATTTACTGTTCTCGGAGAGAAATCTTAGATTTTATGCAATTTGGAGCTTTTGACTTGTAAGAGGAATCTTCATATTTGGGACTTTTTCCTTGAGTTTGATACTCTATAGGTAAACACCTCAAACTATCATTAAATCTTGATTTCTTTGCATGGTTGCCTAGATCTAGGTGTTCCCTAGCTGTAGTGTGTGTTTGGTGAAGTTTTGCATTGGTTTCGTGTCCGTATCGGACACGTATCAGTTTTCAGTTAAAAGTGTTTGTGGAAATGCCTCTGAGAACTTTTTTATCTTATTTTTGAAATGTTTTTGATTGGAAATATTGATTTTGATGTGCTCTTTGTTTTTCCTAAACTCTTAGTTGATTTTCGAGTCGTGCCGTGTCCACATGAAGACACGAACACGCTTGTGCGCAGAGCTAGGGTTTCCCCTGCTATTCGATTGGGTTGTGGGACACGACACAGTATTGTTGGACCTAATACTGCGAGGACACGTGGGGGCAGGGTCTGCGAACCAGACCCCCAAGTGGCTCGAAGTATCGTGTCGAATCGGACACGTTCTCGCTCGTGTACTGAATTTACACGCACGCGTACAGGCGCACAGACACGCATTGATACGCATCTCGTACACCGACACGGGGACACGTGGACATCTCGTGTTGTGTCCAGGGTGTAGCCCTAGTGCTAGGCTATACGTGGACGTGACCACGTGGACATACGTGTCGTGTCTACGAACGTGTTGAACTTGTGCACGAGACAGTACACTGTGTCTTGATTGCTCATGTGTTAGTTTTCATATTGGACACGTTTGTGTCCACTTGGTTGGACACAGACACTCTACATGACACATACACATGTGCACTAATGATTACTAACCAATTAATTGGAATATTAACTATGAATTGAATTCGAAATTGGGATTTCCCTAAAGTTCTGATACCATATTCTGATTTTTATCCCCTGAGTTTTAACTGATTAACTAGATGTTTTTGTGTATGTACACATGTCTGTGTGTATGTGATCAACCTCAGAATTAGGTAGGCAACTTGGGAATCAATAGTATTTGTTGTTCATCCTATTTTCTGAGATTTAATAGGTTTTAAGTTGACAATTAATGTTTAAGTTAATATTGTTAATATTAGAACATGCCTGGGAATTTTGGTTATTGCCCGTGTGACACTGAAATCTGAACTCTCCCATCTATCTACATTCGACACACACCCACACATTCACTGAATCTGGAAACACACCACACACACACACGTTCACAAACCTGTGATGTTAAATCTGAAATCTGAACACACCTATATGTACTGCTACCACGTACATTGTACACACACACATGATCACAAGAATCTGGAAAACTGAAACTCACACACATTCTAAAACCTGAGAACACTACTGCTACATACACACACACCCCCTACTGCTATACATACACACACATACCCTACTGTTAAACACATACACACATGGTACACACACACATATACACCACTGTCACTCTATCTCTCTCTCTCTATATATATATATATACATATATATATATATATATATATATATATATATATATATGGGAGCGGATCAAAAGCCCCCCTTAGAAAACCCCCTAAAAAAAACCCCTCACTCTAATCCGTAATATTAATGTTAATATTGATGTTAATATTAATGTTAATGTTAATATTAATGTTAATATTAATGTTAATGTTAATATTATTTATTTTTATTTTTATATTAATGTTATTATTAATGTTAATATTAACATTAATATTATCATTAAACTTAATATTAACATTAATATTAACATTAAATTACGAATTAGAGTGAGGGGGTTTTTAGGGAATATATATATATATATATATATATATATATATATATATATATATATATATATAAAAAATATATATATATATATATATATATATAAATATATATATATATATATATATATATATATATATATATATATATATATATATATATATGTGTGTATATATATATATATATATTTTATATATATATATATATATATATATATATATATAAATATATATATATATATATTTTTTATATATATATATATATATATATATATATATATATATAAAATAAATATATATATATATATATATAATAATAATAATAATAATAATATGTAAATATATATATATGTTTGATTGCCTATATAAATTTTGTATATGTAAATTGTGCTGAATACATATATGTGTATGCCAATATAGACATGTGTATAGGCATATAGCCCTATATGATTTTCCTATATGTGTGCCTTATATACATTATGTCTATATGGGTATATACATGAAATTGTGTGTTTGATAGTTTATGTAGCCTTGTGACTTGTGTGAATGCTAGGATAGACATGGTTAGGCTTAGTGAGACTTGTCTGGCTTAGGACTTGTCCTAGTTGACCTAGTTTTACTAGTGTAGTTGACTAGAGTTGACCAAAGGTTGACTTTAGCCTAGATTGACCCAAATATCATGTAGAATGCATTGTAATGTTCTATTTTACTATTCTGGACATGTTGTGACTTGTGCTGTTCTAAATAGGAGTCAGACACCTCTCCTCAGACAGTATTTTCACTTCGGATACTTAGGTTATCAGGCGAGTACATTCTCTGACTGTTTCATACTTGATAGGATTTACATTTATATTCTAGATTACTTTACTTGATGCTGTCACGTTGTTAACACAGATTGGAACTATATGGATCCCTTCATGAGATGTTATCCCCCTCGGGAGCATCGGGTTACAGTATGTCATGTGTGTTTCACTTTCATCATGTACTCCGGTACTTTTATCATTCATGTGAACTGTTGTGATTCATGTACTCTCATGTTCACAGAGCCCCCATGTATACAATTATGTACACCCATTTATGGGGCTTCATGTGATATCATGTGCAATAATATAACCTGTCTGGATCCTTGTGTATTGATTGGGGTACGGGGGAGTATAAATGGTCATGTGAACAATTCCAAAGTAGTATACTCATGTGCAAACTCTTAGATTACTCATGTGCAAATTCAAGCCGTTCACATGTCTATCTTGTACTCTACATCACTAGCCACTGTTAGTTCTTTACTTATAGTAGATATTTCTTTACAGTCATCTCTTTTATTTCATATATTTCCCAACGTTTCATGTATCTTACTCTATAGCATATTTACATATCTTGTCATATTATGAACTGCGTGAGATGTACTGTGCTCGCTCCTGTCCTGACTGGACCTGTTGAAAATATTACAGAGGACGAGGATGAGGCGTGTTGTACCACCTACTACGGGACAGCATTAGAGGACACCTGTGATTTGGACTTCCAGCAGAATCCATTACCTGCTGACGATACTCCTAGTTTAGTTATCTTATTTCAATTGTATCTCATCTGGATATTTGTATTAGAGATTGTGATGATATGGATTGTGGAGCTTGTTAAATGTTTATCTTAGACACTTTGGATTCTCTCTTTTATCGTATTTCATCTGTGGATTCTGATGATATTCTTATCTATCTTATCGTACATCTTTCTTAGCTGTGATTGAGATTTGTATTTTATATTATTCCTCTATTCGGAGCGTATAACTGTGTAATGTACCTTATAATTGTTAGATGTATATAACCTAGGACAGCGTTCTACCGTCGATACTGCGGCATAGGCTGGATGTATCTACTTCTCGTGCCCCTACACTGGGTGCGGGTCGTAGCACGTTTTTAGTGGTGGCCCATACAGGTCTAGATTTATAGTGGTATTCGAACTAGAGTATCACTGCAGCATACAGTAGGATTAGGATATTTTTTGAAGGTACTCAATCACATTTGGAAAAACTCTTAATCAGATTCCTTTTATCTAAATTTGCTGCTTATTGTCTTCCCTTGAATATAAACTGTCCTTCTTTGCTATTTTGACTCATTCTCAGAAATTATTTCTTGTTTGATCTGTCTCCAGGACGGTCATCGAGACTAGATCTCATAGCCCCGGACAGGAGGACACTACTGAGAGGTCTGCCACCTCTCGTCCTATGCAACCAGCAGCCGATACCACAATACCAGTTATGCTAGCTGGGTTGGGAGCTTCAGCTACCTTCGAAGGAGCCCCTCCACCAGTGCGCCGACAGAGCCCAGTTATTCCGGAGATGCTTCAGCAGCAGCAGCCGCCTTCAGGATCTGTCGACGCAGTCCAGCTGTTCACCTTTTTCTAGCAATTCATAGAGGCCCAGCAGGCTCAGCAGCAGCGTCAGGCGGCAGAGTTTAGTCGTGGGCATCGATCTGGCCCTGACGACAATTGAGAGGGCTACAGATCAGCCTCCGGTAGGTTAGCAGCAACATCAGCCGAAGGAGAAGGGCATACAGGATTTCCAGAAGATGCACCCGTGAGACTTCATGGGTACAAAGGGCATCCTGTACGTAGACGAGTGGATCGAGCACATGGAGGAGATCTTCAGGCTGGAAGAGATTCCAGCGAGACTGTAGATTGAGGCGGCGGCTAGTATGATGCAGGACTTGGCTCGTACGTGGTACCAGACAGATCCGAGAGTTGGTACAGTTGGGCAGAGTTGGGCAGCATTCTAGAAGCTATTCAATGAGAAGTTTTTCCCCGATACATTACTTGGTACCTTCGAGACGCAGTTCGAGGCTTTGGTAGAGGGCAGTCAGACTGTCGATGAGTATGTCGGGGAGTTCTGCCGTCTAGGCATATTTGTTGAGGGGCTTTCTGAGGCGACGAAGGCCCGGAGGTTCAGGAAGGGGCTAGTAAAGGAGGTGAATTCCTATATCAAGAGTGCACACAGTGCCACTTTTGAGGAGATCCTGGTGGGTGCCTTAGCAGCAGAGGATGATCTTTAGCTGAGGCTCAAGAGGGGACGAGTGTAACACCCAGTTTTCCAGAAGAGGGTAATTTTGAAATTTTGTAATTATAATTATTATTTAATGGTATTTATTTTATGTTATGATTTTTAGTGATATTTAATTATTTTTAAACTATTTAAATTCATGACTTATGATTTGGTGTCTTGCTAGTGTTCATTTCCAGACTGAGGGGTATTTTAGTCATTTTTTGTAATTTTAAGAATTATTTGGGATTATTAATTATTATTTAAATTTATTAGAATTTATTGAATTTATGAGAATTTTTAGGAATTATTTGAGATAGTTTGACTAGGTTGACTTTTGACTAGTGTTGACTTTGTAGACCTACCTAGAAGCTAACCCTAGTTAGTGGGTCATGGTTAGGTCAAGTGACTCTAGTCTAACCTAGCCTAGGACTTGGTTTAGTCATTTTAGCAAAAGGATTAGGAAAGTCATAAGTCATGGCTTATGGTTTAGAGCCTTTAATTAGTTTAATCCTCATTAGCTTTGTAACTTGGCCCAAGGCCCAATAGTTTGACAAAACCCTAACCCTAAGCCTTAGTGGCCAGCCACACCCCTCTACCTAGGGATTCCCACCATATAAAACCCCTCCCAAATCTAGGGTTGCCTCTTTTCCTTAGGAAGAGCCCTAATTTCAAGGAGGTGAGTTTTGTATGTCATTTAATTTTTAGAGCTCCTTTCCTATTCCTTTTTCTTTCTAAATTATTCCAATAGGTTCTAATAGGACTATTATTGCTGTTGTTGAGCTCTCATTTCAGTGTGAAGTTGTTTTGGATTGATTGGGTCATCAAGTGGAGAGCATTGAATAGGGAGTTTCTATTGAAAGTTCAACAAGAGGTATCTTCATCAAATCCCAATGAAATTTCATTTAGTCTTCATGTATAGGGAGACCTAAGAGTCCCCCTAAGGTCTGGATAGGTTTCGTATCCAGTGTCGGAGGATTCGTGTCCGTTCTGGACACGTATCAGTAGTAGGACTAGGTGTTCGACGAAATGCCTCAAAGGGTATTTCGATCGAATTTATTCATAGTTTTTGAATAGAAGTATAGTCCTAGGGCTTGCTTATGGGTTTTGAGTGTCGTCCTGAGGTTTCTGTGTCGTGTCGAGTCGGGGTCGGCACGTGCACGTGCGGGTTCGTGGCGCGCGCACGAGCACTGTAGCTCCCCTACTACCAGTGTGCTCGTGCGGGCTGCACAGGACACGAGGACACATGAAAATTGACACTGAGCAAGGGGCAGTGTCTGTCATGACACTCCCCAAGTCTCGTGTCAGTTGGTGTCGTGTCGGATACGAAAACTCGTGTGCATGGGGAAGGTTGTGCGTGTTCAGTATTGGGTTTGGTTCTGTTTGTAGATTCAAATCCTATTGGTTAATTCCTATTTTAGCTTGTTAAATTAGATCCTAATATATATTATATAATGTATATGGATTAGTTTACATGTTAAGTTAAGTTTGTATGTAGAAAATTGGATTGGATTGGCAAATGAACTATTTTCCTGATACTTACACTGACACCAAGTTCACTGGTGTGTGCAAATCAATTTCTTCCTGGTTTTGCTATGATTGTTCAATCAATTTCTATTCCCACATATCAATATAATTGTTAGCTCAGTCTTTACCATTGAGTATGGATTGTTAGTTGTGTAAATGAGATTTTGGGCCAATGATAGATTCAGTTTGCTAACTGCCAATAGAATGCTAATGTTCCTAATTTGTTTTAGTATGAAACCTGGGGAATGAGTCCTATTCTTCCTGTGTTCTGTTGATTACTTTTCACTGCCATTTTAAATATTTATTGGTTGATTAGTTAAGAGTGGACAACTAGACTGAAACTGAAATTTATGAACTAATTAGATTATCTTAAAATCCTTAGGAACTATACATGTTTCCTATATTGCAAAACCTGAAATAAGTTGACAGTAAAGAACCTGGGAATTGGGAGTGTCTTAATGGACTATTTTGAGTCCTTGTTGAGCTATAAATATGTTCCATATTGTAGATACCTGAGTTTAAAGTTTGTTAATCCAGTTGTATACTGTTTTGGGGGTCAACAGAATATATGGGTTGGTTTTGATATGTGTAATACACTGTTTTATTAAACTGGTTTCCCTGCTTTTTGAACCTGAGATTTGTATATCTGATTTCCCTTCCTCCTCACTGTTTTTCTGTCACCAAAACACTGGCATTGACACACACCCTCATCTCCAGTTTTTACCACTGTCCTCTTTTCACTGATTTAAATGCCTGCATAAACATAGGATCACTGCTGTACATTGACACACACCACACTGGTTCCTCTCTCTTTCACTGGTATGTTCCTAACACATGTACACTGCCACTTGTTTACTGTTTTGCAAATCCCTGTATACACTTATATGAACACTCTTGATTTTCCTTCCTTCACTGAATTCATTTCCTGTATAATATCACACTCTTCACTGTATTGTAATGCCTGAACACTCTTGACACACTAATTGTTTCTGTGAGCCTATCACACACACTGTCCTTCTTCACTGATTTGTTTTCCTGTACACTAGCTATTTGTACACTGTTGAGGTTGCATATTGCTTCATCTCTCACACACACACATGTTTACTCTTATTACCTGTCATATTTTTCCTGCTGTACAGTTCACCCACACACACATTATCCTTTACACTGTTGGCTATATTCCTGTACACACACACAACCTCATGTGCCACACTACACACATTCCCTCTATATGCACATGTTAAGCACCCTTAGATAGGAATGTCTATTTGTGGTGTGAAATGCTTTATATACAATATGTAGACATGTATACTTGTGTGGTGTATGCCTATATGTATATATATAGTATTTAGCCTAGGTAGACTTAGTGTTATTTCAATATGGATGTATCTATATATAATGTTGGTTATACATAGGTGAATGGATACTTGGAATGTTGTGTGTTGTCTAGTATAGACGTGTTAGAGCCTAGTATGACTGGTTAGACCTAGATAGTTGAGTTTAGACTTGATTAGACTAGATTGACCTAGTTTGACTTCTAGGGTTGACCAAAGTTGACCAAGAGTTGACTTTGGCCTAGATTGACCTAGAATCATGTAGAATGCATAGTAGGACTCCATTTTACTATTCTGGACTTGTTGTGACTTGTGCTGTTCTGATTAGGAGCCAGACACCACTCCTTGGACGGTACTTTTCATATTGGACACTCAGTTACAGGCGAGTACATTCTCTGACCGTTTCATACTTGTATGGATTTACATTCTTGCTCTAGATTACTGTACTTGATGCTGACACGATCTTTATCACGGATTGGTACTATATGGATCTTCTTCTGAGATGTTATCTCCTTGTATTCACTAAGTACATATTGTGATGTGCGTTTCACTTACATATTGTATTTATTGAATACCCTTATCATTGTACACTCATTGTGCATATTGTACTCTCAGTATCACATTGAGCCATTGTACAAGCCATTGTACAAGCCATTGGATAAGGTAACGTAACTAAATTGGATCCTTGTGTATTGATTAGGGAGGGGGAGTAGAAATGGTTATGTGATCAATCGTATTGTATAAGAAATTGTATATGTCCATTGTACACCCACGTACAAAGGAGTCCCATTTTATTGTATAACCTAACCCGTTTACATAACCATATTGTGCTCTAAAATCACATGTTCCTTACAGTTCTTACTTATCATATTTAGATATTTTCTGTTATCAAATCTCTACTGTTTTTCATATATCTTCTTCTTTCAGCGTTTCATGTACTTTACTCTATTGTATGCTTTATATTTCCTAACTCGATATGAACTGCGTGAGATGTTTTGTGCTCGCTCCCGTCCTGACTGGACCTGTTGAAAATTTTACAGAGGATGAGGAGGAGGCCTGCATAGATACCTACTATGGGGCAGCTGTAGATGCCATGTGTGACCCAGATTTCCAGCCTGATCCACTAGTTTAGAGACTGAGGCTCCCTAGCCTAGGTTTTCTATTTCTGTCATTTGAGATCTAGATTGTATATATTCTTTCATTTCAGTGTTAGAGTCTTGTATCGAGCTGGATGTTCTGATTTGTTATGTCAGTAGACACTTAGACTCTCTGGTTGTATTTATGTGTTTTTTCTCCATTCCAGTATTTATCTATCTATCTTCCTATCTTTCATTCTGCTTTAGATGTGATTGAGACTGTATATTGCTATGTCACCTCCATTCGGAGTGCATATACTGTACAGGTACCTTTATATTGTTAGATGATTGACCTAGGACAGCGTTCTACCGCCGATACTGCGGCGTAGGCTGGGCGTTGTTACGTTCTCGTGCCCTTACTCTAGGGTGCGGGTCGTGACACGTTTTTAGTGGTGGCCCATGCAGGTCGAGTTTATGTAGTGGTATTCGAACTAGAGTATCACTACAGCCTGCAATAGGATTAGAATATTTTAAAGGTACTCAATTACACTAGGAAAAAAAAAACTCATATCAAATTCATACCATCTCAATTCTTGCTGATATTGTTCTCCTTGAATATAACTGTCCTCCTTTGCTATTTCGACTCATTCTCAACAATTGTTTGTTTGATCTATCTTCAGGATGGTGGAGACATGATTATAGCGTGCCATTCATGGAGATACTGTAGAGGGGACTGCTACCTCTCAGTCAGTTCAGCAGGGTCAGGAGGCTACAGCTCCTGCCACCTCTGCTCATATTGGGACTTCAACAGTAGCAGCAGCTGAGGATATGCCTTCACCAGTTCGGAGACAGGACCCAGTCATTCCAGAGGTACCGTTCCAGCAGCCGCCGCCTACAGAAAACGTGGACGCAGCTCAGATGTTCGCGTATTTCCAGCAGTTCATGGACCGACAACAGGCTCGACAGGACAGAGGCATGGAGTTGGTCATTTCGACAGTTGCAGCCCGACCAGTGGTGCAGCAGCCAAAGACACCGGGGATCGAGCAGTTTCAGAAGATGAGCCCCAGAGACTTTCTGGGGACAGAGGGGATCCTATATGCCGATGAGTGGATCGAGCATATGGAGGAGATCTTTCGCTTGGCCAGGATTCCAGCAGACCTTCAGATCGAGGCCGCAGCTAGCCGGATGCGAGATCTTGCTCGCACCTGGTATCAGTCAGACCCCAGGGTGGGGGTACCAGGGCAGACTTGGGAGCAGTTCAGGGGCTTCTTCAAGAAGAAGTTCTTCCCAGATTCAGCAGTCAGAGCCTTGGAGACGCAGTTTGAGAGCTTGGTCCAGGAGAGCCTCTCAGTAGAGGAGTATGCGGGAGAGTTTGGCCGTCTCGGCAGGTTTGTTGAGGGGTTGAGCGAGACGGCGAAGGCCCAGAGGTTCCGGAAGGGTCTGGTCAAGGAGGTCAAGTCCTTGACAAAGGGCAACAGGGATGCCACAATCGAGGAGATTCTGACAGGAGCTTTACTG
Source organism: Iris pallida (assembly GCA_029216955.1). Lineage (NCBI taxonomy): Eukaryota > Viridiplantae > Streptophyta > Magnoliopsida > Asparagales > Iridaceae > Iris > Iris pallida. Next base: position 47,121 of record JANAVB010011973.1, on the reverse strand, counting down.
GCTGAGGATAATCTTGAGCTTAGGCTCAAGAGAGGGCGAGACCCAGTTGGGGGCACCAGCAGAGGAGGACCGGCCAAGAGGCCGCACGTTCAGCATCAGTTTCAGCAGCAGTACCAACAGCCGAGGGCTCAGATACATCAGCTACAGCAGAGGCCTGTTCAGTATCAGGGTCAGGGACAGGTGCAGTATCAGCAGGACACCGTGTGCAACTTCTGCAATAAGCCAGGCCATTGGTGGAACGATTGTAGGAAGAGACTGGGTATGTGTTTACTTTGCGGGTCAGTAGAGCATCAGTGTAGAGAGTGTCCCCAGAACCCGACACCGTTGGCTCAGATAGCACCAGGAGCTAGGGCTCCGGCAGGACAGCAGAGGGGACCACCATTGCAGACTCAGCAGGAGAGGTTCGTACAGCATCAGCAGCAGGCCAGGGGAGGCCAGCCAGGGCGAGCTTTCGCCATGATAGCCGAGGATGCTCAGGCCGTTGGAGATCTAGTTGCAAGTTCCGTTCTTGATTCAAATTCTATAATTACTGCCATAAACTTCGATTCTCTCTGTTCCTCGTTGATTGATCAATTCTGTCTTGTTGTTTTTGTGTTATGATTTAATTTTCTTCTGAGATAAGTAATATGGGCTAGGTCGCCTCGATTATAAGATTTTAGAATCCTCTAGGGTCATGCTAGCAGGTATAGTGAGGACATATAGTCGGACTATGGACGTATTTCTCGGGTGTGGGAATTTAAGATTTTCGCTGCCAAGCGCGCGGCAATGCAAAAATTTTAAATACCATAGTTCTAGAGGTATGTACCATAGTTGAGGACTTTGTGAATATCGTAGCCTTGCTCACTGGCATGACAGAGATTCTGAGTATCATGGTTTTGGACAGACGCATATGATTATCTGACGGTATGTTTGAGACTCTGATTGTGGGGTGTTTGACCTAGAAGGACTACTGCCATTTTAATTTCGAGGACGAAATTTTTCTAAGGTGGGTAGGATTGTAACACCCAGTTTTCCAGAAGAGGGTAATTTTGAAATTTTGTAATTATAATTATTATTTAATGGTATTTATTTCATGTTATGATTTTTAGTGATATTTAATTATTTTTAAACTATTTAAATTCATGACTTATGATTTGGTGTCTCGCTAGTGTTCATTTCCAGACTGAGGGGTATTTTAGTCATTTTTTGTAATTTTAAGAATTATTTGGGATTATTAATTATTATTTAAATTTATTAGAATTTATTGAATTTATGAGAATTTGTAGGAATTATTTGAGATAGTTTGACTAGGTTGACTTTTGACTAGTGTTGACTTTGTAGACCTACCTAGAAGCTAACCCTAGTTAGTGGGTCATGGTTAGGTCAAGTGACTCTAGTCTAACCTAGCCTAGGACTTGGTTTAGTCATTTTAGCAAAAGGATTAGGAAAGTCATAAGTCATGGCTTATGGTTTAGAGCCTTTAATTAGTTTAATCCTCATTAGCTTTGTAACTTGGCCCAAGGCCCAATAGTTTGACAAAACCCTAACCCTAAGCCTTAGTGGCTAGCCACACCCCTCTACCTAGGGATTCCAACCATATAAAACTCCTCCCAAATCTAGGGTTGCCTCTTTACCTTAGGAAGAGCCCTAATTTCAAGGAGGTGAGTTTTGTATGTCATTTAATTTCTAGAGCTCCTTTCCTATTCCTTTTTCTTTCTAAATTGTTCCAATAGGTTCTAATAGGACTATTATTGCTGTTGTTAAGCTCTCATTTCAGTGTGAAGTTGTTTTGGATTGATTGGGTCATCAAGTGGAGAGCATTGAATAGGGAGTTTCTATTGAAAGTTCAACAAGAGGTATCTTCATCAAATCCCAATGAAATTTCATTTAGTCTTCATGTATAGGGAGCCCTAAGAGTCTCCCTAAGGTCTGGATAGGTTTCGTATCTAGTGTCGGAGGATTCGTGTCCGTTCTGGACACGTATCAGTAGTAGGACTAGGTGTTCGACGAAATGCCTCAAAGGGCATTTCGATCGAATTTATTCATAGTTTTTGAATAGGAGTATAGTCCTAGGGCTTGCTTATGGGTTTTGAGTGTCGTCCTGAGGTTTCTGTGTCGTGTCGAGTCGGGGTCGGCACGTGCACGTGCGGGTTCGTGGCGCGCGCACGAGCACTGTAGCTCCACTGCTACCAGTGTGCTCGTGCGGGCTGCACAGGACACGAGGACACATGAAAATTGACACTGAGTAAGGGGCAGTGTCTGTCATGACACTCCCCAAGTCTCGTATCAGTTGGTGTCGTGTCGGACACGAAAACTCGTGTGCATGGGGAAGGCTGTGCGTGTTCAGTGTTGGGTTTGGTTCTGTTTGTAGATTCAAATCCTATTGGTTAATTCCTGTTTTAGCTTGTTAAATTAGATCCTAATATATATTATATAATGTATGTGGATTAGTTTACATGTTAAGTTAAGTTTGTATGTAGAAAATTGGATTGGATTGGCAAATGAACTGTTTTCCTGATACTTACACTGACACCAAGTTCACTGGTGTGTGCAAATCAATTTCTTCCTGTTTTTGCTATGATTGTTCAATCAATTTCTATTCCCACATATCAATATAATTGTTAGCTCAGTCTTTACCATTGAGTATGGATTGTTAGTTGTGTAAATGAGATTTTGGGCCAATGATAGATTCAGTTTGCTAATTGTCAATAGAATGCTAATGTTCCTAATTTGTTTTAGTATGAAACCTGGGGAATGAGTCCTATTCTTCCTGTGTTCTGTTGATTGCTTTTTACTGCCATTTTAAATATTTATTGGTTGATTAGTTAAGAGTGGACAACTAGACTGAAACTGAAATTTATGAACTAATTAGATTATCTTGAAATCCTTAGGAACTATACATGATTCCTATAATGCAAAACCTGAAATAAGTTGACAGTAAAGAACCTGGGAATTGGGTGTGTCTTAATGGACTGTTTTGAGTCCTTGTTGAGCTATAAATATGTTCCATATTGTAGATACCTGAGTTTAAAGTTTGTTAATCCAGTTGTATACTGTTTTGGGGGTCAACAGAATATATGGGTTGGTTTTGATATGTGTAATACACTGTTTTATTAAACTGGTTTCCCTTATTTTTGAACCTGAGATTTGTATATCTGATTTCCCTTCCTCCTCACTGTTTTCCTGTCACCAAAACACTGGCATTGACACACACCCTCATCTCCAGTTTTCACCACTGTCCTCTTTTTACTGATTTAAATGCCTGCATAAACATAGGATCACTGCTGTACATTGACACACACCACACTGGTTTCTCTCTCTTTCACTGGTATGTTCCTAACACATGTACACTGCCACTTGTTCACTATTTTGCAAATCCCTGTATACACTTATATGAACACTCTTGATTTTCCTTCCTTTACTGAATTCATTTCCTGTATAATATCACACTCTTCACTGTATTGTAATGCCTGAACACTCTTGACACACTAATTGTTCCTGTGAGCCTATCACACACACTGTCCTTCTTCACTGATTTGTTTTCCTGCACACTAGCTATTTGTACACTATTGAGGTTGCATATTGCTTCATCTCTCACACATACACATGTTTACTCTTATTCCCTGTCATATTTTTCCTGCTGTACAGTTCACCCACACACACATTATCCTTTACACTGTTGGCTATATTCCTGTACACACACACAACCTCATGTGCCACACTACACACATTCCCTCTATATGCACATGTTAAGCACCCTTAGATAGAAATGTCTATTTGTGGTGTGAAACGCTTTATATACAATATGTAGACATGTATACTTGTGTGGTGTATGCCTATATGTATATATATAGTATTTAGCCTAGGTAGACTTAGTGTTATTTCAATATGGATGTATCTATATATAATGTTGGATATACATAGGTGAATGGATACTTGGAATGTTGTGTGTTGTCTAGTATAGACTTGTTAGAGCCTAGCATGACTGGTTAGACCTAGATAGTTGAGTTTAGACTTGGTTAGACTAGATTGACCTAGTTTGACTTCTAAGGTTGACCAAAGTTGACCAAGAGTTGACTTTGGCCTAGATTGACCTAGAATCATGTAGAATGCATAGTAGGACTCCATTCTACTATTCTGGACTTGTTGTGACTTGTGCTGTTCTGATTAGGAGCCAGACACCACTCCTTGGACGGTACTTTTCATTTTGGACACTCAGTTACAGGCGAGTACATTCTCTGACCGTTTCATACTTGTATGGATTTACATTCTTGCTCTAGATTACTGTACTTGATGCTGACACGATCTTTATCACGGATTGGTACTATATGGATCTTCTTCTGAGATGTTATCTCCTTGTATTCACTAAGTACATATTGTGATATGCGTTTCACTTACATATTGTATTTATTGAATACCCTTATCATTATACACTCATTGTGCATATTGTACTCTCAGTATCACATTGAGCCATTGTACAAGCCATTGTACAAGCCATTGTATAAGGTAACGTAACTGAATTGGATCCTTGTGTATTGATTGGGGAGGGGGAGTAGAAATTGTTATGTGATCAATCGTATTGTGTAAGAAATTGTATATGTCCATTGTACACCCACGTACAAAGGAGTGCCATTTTATTGTATAACCTAACCCGTTTACATAACCATATTGTGCTCTAAAATCACATGTTCCTTACAGTTCTTACTTATCATATTTAGATATTTCCTGTTATCAAATCTCTACTGTTTTTCATATGTCTTCTTCTTTCAGCGTTTCATGTAGTTTACTCTATTGCATGCTTTATATTTCCTAACTCGATATAAACTATGTGAGATATTTTGTCCTCGCTCCCGTCCTGACTGGACCTGTTGAAAATTTTACAGAGGATGAGGAGGAGGCCTGCATAGATACCTACTATGGGGCAGCTGTAGATGCCATGTGTGACCCAGATTTCCAGTCTGATCCACTAGTTTAGAGACTGAGGCTCCCTAGTCTAGGTTTTCTATTTCTGTCATTTGAGATCTAGATTGTATTTATTCTTTCATTTCAGTGTTAGAGTCTTGTATTGAGCTGGATGTTCTGATTTGTTATGTCAGTAGACACTTAGACTCTCTAGTTGTATTTATGTGTTTTTTCTCCATTCCAGTATTTATCTATCTATCTTCCTATCTTTCATTCTGCTTTAGATGTGATTGAGACTGTATATTGATATGTCACCTCCATTCGGAGTGCATATACTATACAGGTACCTTTATATTGTTAGATGATTGACCTAGGGCAGCGTTCTACTGCCGATACTGCGGCGTAGGCTGGGCGTTGTTACGTTCTCGTGCCCTTACTCTAGGGTGCGGGTCGTGACAACGAGACACTCAGGGAGCCAGTAGTAGCGGAGGACCGGCCAAGAGGCTGTACTTTCAGCAGCAGCATTAGCATCAGTAGCAGCAGAGACAGTTCCAGGGTCTGGGCCGTGCACCTTTCTAGCAGGTGCAACAACAGCCGAGGATTCAACCGCAGGCACTCAGGCTGCAGCCCGTCAGTTGTAGTTTCTGCAAGAAGCTAGGACAAGTGTGCAATGACTGCAGAAAGAGGCTCGGGAGGTGCCTACTCTATGGTTCGGCAGAGCACCAGTTGAGGGAGTGTCCTCTGTCATCGGGACGAGCAGCTCACGAAGTGGGGGCTAGAGCTCCCGCAGTGCAGCAGAAGGGACCGCTGCCGACTCAGCAGCAGCGATTCATATAGCGTCAGCAGTAGGCCAGGAAAGGCCAGCAGGGGCGAGCTTTTGCCATGGCGGCCGAGGATGCAGAAGCTATTAGGGAGCTGATCGCAGGTTCTATTCTTCTCGACTCCATTCCAGCTTTCGCCTTATTTGATTTTGGGGCTTCCCACAGTTTTGTGTCTGTATTATTTGCTGTTAGACACTGCCTTGTATCTGAATCGTTGCCTAGGACTTGTAAGATCACGACCGAGGGTGGTATTATCCTCGTGAGTGATGTTTGTAGAGGGCGGAGTGTTATTTTGGAAGGTCGAGAGTTGGAGGTGAGTCTGCTCGTAATACCACAACCGAACTACGACATTGTATAAGGTATGGATTGGTTGAGCAGGCATCATGCTAGCATAGATTACCGTGGAGGTAGAGTTCTGTTCGGAGTGCCAGGAGAGCCAGAGTTCGAGTTCACCCGATGGCAGGCGGAGCAAAGCAACGAACTTTTCTGCAGAGTTTTAGTCGAGGAGCAGGCGGTTCCACATCCTTTGATTGCGGAGTTCATCGACGTCTTTTCGGAGGATTTGCCAGGACTTCTACCGGACAGAGACGTTGAGTTTTCGATATACTTGGTTTCCGATGCGGAACCGATTTCTCAGCATGTCTATCGAGTGAACAACAGCGAGTTGGTGGAATTGAAGAAGCAGGTGGATGAGCTGCAGGACAAGGGCTTCATTCGATCGAGTTCTTCACCTTGGGGTGCACCAGTACTCTTTGTACCCAAGAAGGATGGGTCGGTACGGATGTGTATCGACTACAGGGCACTCAACAACCTCACAATCAAGAACAGATACCCACTACCGCGGATTGATGATCTCTTTGATCAGTTGAGCAGAGCTCGAGTTTTCTCGAAGATTGATCTGAGGTCAGGTTATCATCGGGTAAAGGTGAAGAAGGAGAATATTCCGAAGATCGCATTCAGGATGCGGTATGGTCAGTTTGAGTTCTTGGTTATGCCGTTTAGGCTGACCAACGCCCTTACGGTATTCATGAACTTGATAAACAAGGTGTTCCACCAGTACTTGGACAAGTTCGTGGTGGTGTTCATCGATGATATCCTAGTGTACTTGAAGACTGAGGAGGAGCATGAGGAGCACTTGAGAGTGGTTCTAGAGACACTCAGGAGGGAGGAGCTTTATGGCAAGCTCTCGAAGTATGAGTTCTTTTTGGACAGAGTTTACTTCTTAGTTCATGTGGTGACTGGAGATGTGATCTCAGTTGACCCTAAGAAGATCAAGGCAGTTGAGGCTTGGTCGGTACCAAGTTCAGTAGCAGAGATCAGGAGCTTCTTGGGATTGGCAGGCTATTACAGGAGGTTCGTACAGGATTTCTCTTGGATTCTAGAGCCATTAACTAGGCTAATCCGGAAGGATGCAGAGTTTGTCTAGTCAGAGGAGTGTTAGGCCACTTTTGATGAGTTGAAGAAGCGGCTGACGACAGCTCCAATTCTGACATTGCCATCAGGATCAGAAGGGTTCACTATCTACAATGATGCATCCAGGAAGGTTTTGAGTTGTGTTTTGAAGCAGCATGGGAAGGTGATTGCCAATGCTTCCAGGCAGTTACGTCTCCATGAGAAGAACTACCCTACCCACGAATTGGTGTTGGCAGCAGTTATATTTGCTTTGAAGTTGTAAAAACACTACTTATACGGAGAGCGGGTGGAGATCTTTACAGATCATAAGAGCTTGACGTATGTGTTTACACAGAAGGAGCTCAACATAAGGCAGCGCAAGTGGTTGGAGTTGATGAATGACTTCGACATTTCACTATAGTATCACCCAGGGAAGGCTAACGTAGTTGCCGATGCCTTGAGTAGGTATCTGACAGCCATGTGTTTGACTATAGATTATCACTTGCTAGTAGATTTAGAGAGCCTGGGGATTGAGGTAATTGTGCCAGGAATTCAGATGCAGATAAGGGGCCTTCAGATTCAGTCGGACTTGATGGAGAGGATCAAGTCGACGCAGTTCGAGGATGTTGCTCGGCGGTTTATCCGAGAGCAGGTTCGAGCAGGACTGGTGGATGATGAGTTTACTCTTGCAGAGGATAGCACTTTGAGGCACGGTTCCAGGCTGTATGTGCCCAGTGGAGAGCTTAGGGAGCAGGTCATGTAGGAGGCCCATCGATCTCAGTACTCTATACATCCAGGTGCCAACAAGATGTATATGGACCTGAGGGAGCACGTTTGGTGGTATGGGATAAAGTGGGAAGTAGCTCGCTTCGTAGCCAGATGTTTGGTCTGTCAGCAGGTGAAGGTAGAGAGGCAGAGGCCAGGAGGTTTGTTGCTGCCATTGTCCATTCCAGAGTGGAAGTGGGAGCACATCATGATGGATTTTGTTTCTGGATTGTCGCGTACACTAGGAGGGAAAGACGCGATTTGGGTCATCATAGACAGGTTGACCAAATCAGCCCACCTTTTGCCATTTAAAGTGGGTACGTCTACTGAGAGGCTAGAAGAGATGTATTTACGATAGATTGTCAGGATTCATGGAGTTCCGGTCAGCATCGTCTCGGATCGGGATAGTCGCTTTACTTCCTATTTCTGGCGGAGTTTGCAGACTAGTTTGGGCACTCAACTCAAGTTTAGTATGCATACCACCGTCAGACGGACGGACAGTCAGAGAGGACTATTCAAATGCTCGAGGACATGCTGCGGACGTGCGTCTTAGATTTTGGAGGATCCTGGAAGGATCACCTGCACTTGGTGGATTTTGCTTACAATAACAGTTTTCAGGCCAGCATTGAGATGTCACCCTTCGAGGCACTGTACGGGCATAGATCTCGTACACCTTTATATTGGGATGATGTTGGAGAGTAAGCTTTATTGGGACCTGAGATAGTTGTGGATGCAGCCGAGAAGGTGAACCTCATCAGTGACTGACTTCGCGTGCCGCAGGACAGACATCGGCATTGGGACGATAGCCACCGGAGGCATTACGAGTTTGAGGTACATCATAGAAATAGGATTAGAAGTAGGTTGTTTGTTTGATCATGTTTGATTATTTTGTAACTTGAGACCTTGTTTGTGTTTAGGTCGGAGACCTGATTTTTCTAAGGATATCTCCGACTCGTGGTACCATACGTTTTGGTGGAGGTGGGAAGCTTAGCCCGCGCTTCATTGGACCTTTCGTGATCAGCAGGAGAGTCGGTGACGTGGCATACAGGCTAGACTTGCCACCTACACTAGTGGGTGTCCACAATGTATTTCACGTATCATAGTTGAGATGGAATGTGGCTGATCCTAGCCATGTGCTCAACCATTCGGAGATTGAGGTGCGGCCTACTCTCAGTTATCCAGAGCAGCCAGTGGAGATTCTGGATCGTCGGAAGAAGGTACTGAGAAACCAGGTGATACCCTTGGTTCGCATTTCATGGAGGCATCATTCTCCGGGAGAGTCTACCTGGGAGCGGAAGGATGAGATGCGCGAGCGATACCCATATCTTTTTGGACCTTGAGGTTTTATTGTCTATCCTTCTTATCAGTTTGGTTTCTTCTTTCAATTTCGAAGAAATTCTTTTAAGGAGGGTAGATTTGTCACTGCCACATTTTAGCTTGAGGGTATTTTGGTCATTTTAAAATTTTAGATTTATTTTGAATTATTGGAGTGATGGTTGTTATTTTTGACTTTTGCTAGTTGAGACTATGGAAACTAACCTAGATGTTGACTTAGCTATTGTGACTTAATTAACATGGTGGGACCCTAGTCTAACTTAAGTCGACCCAAGTTGAGTTATTTTGAATCAAGTTTCATATAGAGATTAAGTGATTTAGGTGCATGGATTTTTGACTTAGAGATTGATTCATTTAGCATTGAAACTTGGCCCAAGCCCATTAGCCACAACCCTAACCTTAATTCTTTCCATACATGGTCGGCCCC
>JANAVB010011973.1:0-32500 GCA_029216955.1 Iris pallida | reverse complement strand
ATATGATACTAGCATTTATGACACTTTCTACTTTTGGTGCAAATTAAATCAAAATGCTGATATATGTAGTCATTATTAGTTAATTTGGTGTTGTATATTTCTAATCATGATTTTATTCAAGTCTTTTTTTCAACCTTGATGATTTGCCTCCTTTTCACCTTGATAGTATTGATACTTTTGTACAATCTTTTCATTTCACTTGGATTACTGTTTTTTTGATACATGCCTCCCAAGGGGTCCTTATAACGAGCACTATGTATTAGTTTGGGGCTGTAAGGAAATAATATGACTTTGGGTGATCTTATTTCAAAATTAGCAGTCTAAGGAAACTATATCTGAAACTTTTTCATTTTTTCTGTGATCTTGAAGGTATTCTGCATGCTTTGTGTTGAATATATGTTCTTCTAATCAGAAATATAAAGTTAGTTGATATGGGATTGTGCCAATATTATTCTTATTTGTCATGTTTACATTTTCCCTCACATGCTAGAATCTGGTTGAATAGTAGATAAGAAAATAAGAAAGCTACAAGACAATGTTGCAGCTATCAATTTTAATGCAAATAGCATAATAGGGAAGAAGTTAATGGCCAAGTGTAGAACATTTCAAGAGGAAAATAAGGAGATTGGGGCAATGGCTTCTGAAGGAAAGGTAAGTTCTGTGAATCATTTTTATCTAGCACTTCTAGTGAATTCAGACAATTATATCAACATTTATTGTGTATTGTATTCTTCCTTTTCCCACGGAGAACAAGAAATTAACGTGGGAGTTTGATGTTTAAGGGATTTATTTCTTATATATATGTGTACAAGTTACAATTAGTCCTTTTATTTTTACTGTCCTTTGCCGGACTATGTTACTTGATATCTACATGCATGTGTGCATACTCGCTCATCCACTCATATATTCACGATCAGACATTTTTCCACATCTTTACTTTTCCATGCATGCATTTATTTAGCTGGAGCCAATTAAGAACTGTGCTAGCCTTCTCTTGTGGTAGTCTAGCCACATGCTTCATTGAGTTTCCTTTGTAAAAATACAAAGAGAAAAATCATAACTTGGCATTGCCAGTATATTTCAAATCATAACATATAATAAAAAGTTGGCTAATGCCAGGAAACTTCCAGAATCCAGATTCAAGAATGGTTCTGACTGGAAGTCATGATCGGTGTCTGGATCGTAGTATTATGATGCTAAAATCCAATGCATGCATTATTTAGAAAAGCATAATGATTTAAGCTCCCTTAAGCAATGTGAAGGATATGAGTGTTATGCTTTTTAATACCGAAAGAGAAGACATGATCGTGGATTTGGAATTTGTTATTGTAGAAATATTATAAGCAAGTAAAATTATGTGTAATTTAGTTCAATGTGAAACCAAAATCTTCCTGTGTATTTGTTGTAGAAACATTATGGTCTTGATAGATCCCATAGAAGGCATAGTGTAGTGCATGTTTCGTACATAAGAATTAAGAGTATTTCTCTTCTGTTTCGCTTTCTTATTGTCTCGACTCTGATGAATACTTTAATAGCCTAATCTCAAGATCACTATATGTATATACCTACCAACTCACATAATTGTCAAACAACAAGCAAATCATTTCATTGGATGATTCACACTGCTCATAAGCTCACTCGTCAAGTAATCAAGGTCCTACTTCTGGAAAATGAGTTGGTGTGTCGTCAAGAATACTAACGTAGAGCAACTTCAGGATACTGGGTCATGTGGTCACTGCTTCGACACTTTGTGAGCTATCTAATTAAAAATCTGTACAAATTGGTATGTACAGTTTGGAACTTCTTGTCTTTCTTTTCTAGTGGTTTGTACAGTTAGCAAGTCCTTGCTAATATATTGGCATGTCTTTATTTCATTAGCAGGTCCTTTAAAAGCATTCTGGATTTACTTATATGATGGATGGCGACTCTTATGGGAAAAATATTTTAGGATAATTTAGTGAAAGTTTAATAGATGATTCATAAACATGGTGTCGTGCTTAATGTTTTTGGTTCATTTTGTAAGTAGTGGTGGAGATGGCGATGGGTTCATTTTGTAAGTAATGGTGTGGGTGATGTATTGTATTTTGGATTTATTTTGTAAATTATGGTAAAGGATGCTTAATGTTAAGCTTTTTTTGTTGATTACCAATTGAACATTATAGTTATATATGGATTTTGTTGTCTTCTAATTAGTGTAATATGTTTTCCTATTTTGTAAATGATAATAAAGAATACTTGATGTTGCTAAGCTTTTTTTGTTCGGGTCAAGTATTCTTTACTATCATTTACAAAATAGGAAAACATATTACACTAATTAGAAGACAACAAAAGTTTAAAATTAATCTTTGCATTTTCAACAACGTCGTGCGGCCATGATCGTCTGAACTTTGTTATTTATGTATTTAAATTATATGTTTTATTGGTGGAAAATGCAAAGAATAATTTTAAACTTTTGGGACGTTATGCAATTGTCCTAGATATAAACGACATCCTTTTGTGATGCAGGCAGTAACTTTAGGATGAATGTATGAATGTTATTCGTCACAAACTCTTATATTTTGGGACAGTTTAGTAAACCATCATAAACATATAATAATTCAAACTCTTTTGGTACAGTTAGGTTTTTTGACCATACAACCAAATTAGGACAGTTTTTTTTTGGCCTCAAACTTTTTGCCACACGACCCTAATAGCACTGCTACTTTCCGTCATAAAATTCGTACCAAATAACGATTTGTGACGGTTTTGGGCCTTTTTAACACAGATTTTTGGCATCCCCAGAAGATACTTTTTTTGTAGTGACCCAAACCAATTGCACTCTCTTTCTCTTGAAGAGAGGAAGCCTCTATTGTCTAGCTAGGAAGGATTTGGAGCAATTTGGCCATTGGAGCTTGGTGGGAGATTTGTTCTAGAAGTTTTCATTGAGATTCCAACTCCCAATTGGTAAGAGCCTCTAAACATTTTTAATTTCTATTTTCTTTCCATAGATGCAATCATTTAGGGTCCCTTATCAATAGGTAGAGTTTGGTTCGAATTCGAATCCATTTAGGGTGTGTATCGCAAGAATATCAGATACGTGTCTTAAATGTTCGATAAAATGTCCCTTTATCAATAGGTAGAGTTTGGTTCTAATTTCTGATATAATTATATATTTGGGTTGCTAATTACCAACATATTGCATGTGTATTGGATTGTGGTGATTTCGAAGCGATTTGATAGGTTTATTTGGACACGGCGACACTTGGCCTGGGTTTTGGCCATGAACAGTGCATGCACGGCGACTAGGGTCTCTGTTCCTGACTGAGACACCTTGGTTTCACTATCTAATTACTGATTTGGGTTGATCTAGTGACTGACAGGTAGTCTTGGGCTTTGGGCTTCGACTCATGGCCATTTTATGCTATGCCATGACCTGCAGATCTTATTTCTATGTAGTCGATTGCTTGTACACTTCAATTGACACCATTGTTGTACACTTCATTGACATGTCTCCATCCAACCTTCACATTGTATTGCTCGGCTACACACATATGTCTGAACCACTGTATTGATCCATATTACCTGCATTCGAACACTTTGCTGTGTCTGCAATACTACACTCACTGCACTTATTGGTCAATATCACTCATACCAGGAACTGCACATACATCCCACGCATCCATCTGCCTATGTCCCATATCCTAAAGTCTACTATAATTCATTACCTGTCATGCACCCACTAGAGATTACACTACACACATTGCATCTGCCTCTTCATTAATTATTGTCCTATATACATGCTCTCCTTTCTGTCCAAGTAATACTCAGATAATGAGCTTAGCCAGACATATTAGTTTTCTCTTGATGTCCTGTGCCCCTTTGGTCCACTACACATGTTTAGCATCTGACCTTTGTGCATGTATCCAATTCTCTTTTCCATCTAACTGATACTCTTAAAGGATTAGTCAGTTTGTATTCATTGCAGACATTCACTGCACTTAGGTGGCCTTTGTGTTACATGTTAAGAACAGTCACCAGGTTTGATGTTCAACATTACACTAAGCATCATGTTCATCTCTACCAAATAAATCAACCACCGTGTTAGGCCTAACATCAAGTATTCAGACCCAATAGCTTTAGCCATTCTCTTGGTATCCTGCATTTGGGATATCCAACTTGAAGTATCAGACAGTTGAGTATTTCCCTCACCTATTCTGTACAGCCATGTTGGACTAAACCATGCTACCCACTTTATCTATTGCTCAATTATGAGCATTCCTTTAGTTATGTCCAGCTATATATAATCTTCTCTGCATACTCATGATGATATTGAGGTTCAGTTATCTGGACTTCTCTTCATAGGTTGGAAAATATGAAGCTCAAGCACATACCTATAGTTGATGTCCTAATCCATGACCAATAGAATATTTGTCTTATTTTGGGTATGAAGCAGTCATATCCTTGATCAATGTATATATATATATATATATATATAGGTTGTTGTCCATTACTGCATGCCTTGTTCAGTCTCTTGAACAATCTTGTTCAGTTCCCCCACCTTATCTTGACCAGCACACTTGGTATCTGTAGCCATAACCTATAGTTCAGTCCTGGGTTGCAGCATATATCTTTGATTTGGTTTTTCCATTAGAGTAGGTAGCAAGTCCATTCCCTTGGACTTGAGTTCAGATAGTGAACCTATTATCCTATTTCCACATAATGTTTTGTCCTACCATGTTACTCTTCTTGTACAACAGGTATCAGATTTGAAGTGATGAACACGAATTGGGATTTCCTTAGTGATGGTAGTTCACTCTTCATGTTCATCTGATGTTCTGTCTTGAATAACTATGATGGTTCAGCCAAATCATTATTCTGCCATCTGAGTCCTAAACCCCCTTTTATCAGTTAAGTAGTATCCTTTTGTATCCAATTCCCATTCTTGTAACAGACCCCAATAAGTTAGGATATGTCCAAATTTGAGTGTCATTCTTCAATACATGTGCAGTCCATTTTAATTAGAGTATCAGACTTTTGTAAAGGCCCTGCCCCTTTTAGTTTAGACATTAGCCTATTTCATTATTCATGTTTCAGTTGATCACTTCTGTCCATCTTCATATCCTATGTAATGATCAGTCGAGCCCACTATCTAGAACATGTCATTCCATGCATTATTCTGTTTGCTTTGGTATCAGTTGGTATATTATGTCCTTTGGTTCAGAGGTAAGATGAGTAGAGGAACTATCTTAATGTTTAGTCCTTCTACTGAGTTCAACCTTTATATTCATATCTTGAACAATTAAGTTTCAGAATTTGAACACGTTAGGTTCTGTCTGGAACATCACATAACGTTCTGTCCCTATTTTTTGTTAAGCCATATTGCATTGTATTCAATCCCTACTGAACACTTGAGTTCAAACCATCCTCATTAGTTCAAGTATTGAACTAGTTGTTCGGTTCCCTCCCATATCTTTCTTTGGGTTAGGCTTTGTAGCAAGTTCTGCCCTTGTTGTAGATTGCTCAGTCCTTGCATGATGTCCCATAACATATGGTATATAGATATAGCCTATAGTAGCATATGTAAACGTATATATTATAGGTATAAAAAAAATTATATATAGAAGGATTTGACCAGTGGTTGACAAGGTTAGATATGGTATACATATGTTAACCTTTTGATAGGGATATTTGAGTAAAGTATCCTATAGCACACTATAGGATAAATGTGTAATATGGGATACCTTGGTATATGGATATTGAGTCAGGATTTGTAATGTAGTCATAGGCTATAGGACTTGAGCCATAGAGTAGTAGTGGATTTGGCTTTAGGTGATTAGTCCATTTTGGTTTGACCCTTAGCCTAGAACTTCATGAGCCAGTTGTCAAACCCTAGATGACAATTGACCGAGATTGACATAGGAGTCCAAGTTGACTTAGTTGACCAGAGTTGACTTTCGGTTGACTTTGACCTAGAGGCATGTAGATTGTATTGTATATTTCAATTATTCAATGTTGAACACATTATAACCTGTATTTCTCTAAATAGGACTCTGTGATTCCAGTTTGGACATCTATACATATCAATTGCCCAGGGTATCAGGCGAGTACATTTTTGGTTAGTTTTCATTCATGATAGTATCTATATTGACTGCTTTAGACTACTTTACTTGATGCTGACACATTGTTATCACGGACCAGTACTCTATGGATCTTGTCACGCGATGTTATCCCCTCAGCAGATACATCGGGCATTTCATGTTCATGTACTTTACCATGTGCATCGTATACTCCTTGTATTCGTATTAATCATGTACAATTCGTGTGCTCTCATGTACTCTCGTGTGCTCACATGTTCTTATTGTGCAAAACTAACCATCATGTATGTAACATAAGTTGGTCGGATCCTTGTGTATTGATTGGGGTAGGGGGAGTAGAAGTGGTCATGTGATTAAATCCCTCTAGTGTAAAATTGGCATGTCCATTATACCCTTACGTATAATGGAGTTACCGTAGAATAAACATGTGCAACCTAAGCCAATCACATAATCCTCTTGTGCTCTAAAACACTTATATTTATTATAGTTCATAGTTTCTTACTATATTTCATGATTCAGCTTACTTATCCATATCTCCTGTATTTCAACATTTCTTTACAGTACGTCATGTATTTTATTCTACTGTTAGCTCTATATTTCCTTCCATGCTTTGGAACTGCTTTCATAGATATATGCTTGTTCCCGTCCTGACATGATAACGTTAAAAATTATATAGATAACTTGGAGGATTCCAGCTAGCCTAGAGGAGACACAGTATAGCTTAGAGTAGATTGCTAGGTTATTATCTAGTTGTTGTTTTCAGTTATTTCATGATTTGTAATTAATTCATACTCTGTGGGTGTGGTGATGTTAATACTTAAACTTCCTCAAATCTGGTTTTATATTAAACATTGTGATCCTTCTGTCTATTCTATTTCATACTGATTATCTCTCATAGATATTTTGTGATTGAGTTGTGTCCTTTTGAGATTGTCCTCCGTTAGGAAAGTATATTATATTGTATTTATTTGTGATTCAAACCTAGGACAGCGTTCTACTGCCGACACTATGGCGTAGGCTGGACGTACCCACGGTCTCGTGCCCTTTCAATGAGGGTCGTGACAAAGGTCGATCACATCCACATAGACCATGGCGTTTCTCTTAGCATCATCCTTAGGAGTTTACTCCAAGCTTTGGGGATCCCAATGCATCGACTAACCGCGTCAAATACTACAATCAGCGGCTTCAGCGCTGGAAAGAGTGAACCTCTGGGCAAGATTCGCTGAAATGCCAAATAGGTGATCTCTAGACTGAAGTAACTTGCTACGTCATTGACGCAGACATAAACTACAACATGCTATTAGGACGACCATGGATTCATGAATATATGATCATGCCCTCCACCCTCCATCAATGCATGAAGTATGTGGCCAGTGACGGGACTATTAAGATCGAGTCCACTGACATCGATCCTTTCCGAGGACTCGAAAGATACTATACAGATGCTGATCTGTACAAATCAGTCCCATGGGACGATGACGCCGACAACGAAGCAGAGAGCGCAATTATCGCTGAAGAACCGTTGAAGGTTCGATTAAAGAGGAAACCTCCCAAGTCATCTGCTTCCCTCGTCATCAAGCTCCGAGGCAAAGCACCGGCTCGATAATCCTCAACCATGTCAGAGGCTTTCCTGGAGCCCATGCAAATAAGACTTCTCCGGAGGGCTCCAAAGCCAACTCTGAGGTCATACGAACCTCCGACTGCAGTGCCCTTAGCAGTCAAGTTTAAGGGGAAACGTCCTCCACCTTCCCCCGAGACAGCCCTTGTGCTCACGAATAAAGAGTTGGAAAACTACGTATGTGCCAATACCGAGGTGCATACTTTAGATGATGTAATCCCTCGGGTAAAATTTTGCATTTCGTTAATAGGAAGTTGTCTTTGAATTACTCTTGTGCGCATTGGAATACTAGGTATTTCTTAGACAATGCTCTATATATATTACAAACACAAGTGACAACCGCTAACGACGCAAGCCGAGTTATCCCTTTCCAAGGTGCCTACTTCTTGATTCTAGCGTGGAAGAAGTAGGAGGAACCCATCATCTTCGACCGATTGAGGCATTCGCAGTGACTGGCTCTGGTAGAACCAGAACTCGATAACGGCAAGATAAAACTCTACCGTTATACTACTCAAGCCAAACACCTAATCCAGAAAATGGGTTACGACCTGAGAAGTGACACGGGACTGAACTATGGCAAAGGCCGACGTCTTCCCTTACGACTTCGTACCCCGAAGGCAAATCCTAAAATTACAACCAACATATTCGCTGGGGGTTGGGTTATGTTACGTCCACAACAACTTTGAAAAGCTCTGAGCCGAAGGTCCTGATGCATCCACATTCCTCCGAATCCTCAACTTGGGACTTCGATACTAGTATCGTCAACGCCTTCAAAAAGATACTATCTGTCAATATGGTCTCCGTAGATCTTCCAATCGAGGACAAAGACCAAATACTTGAATTCTTGGAAGATGAACCCTGGGCTCAACGTCTCAAATCCCAATAGAAATGGCGATTCGAACAACACGAACCTTCCACTGAAGATGAAGTCGTCCAAGTCGAACTAAGAGAAGAGGCTTCCCCAAAACCCATATTCATTAACAAAAGCTTGACGGAAGAAGACAAAGAATCTTTGGTACAGCTTATCTGAGAGTACATCGATGTCTTTGCTTGGAGCTATGAGGACATGCCAGGTTTAGACCCCCAAGTCGCTATGCACCGTCTCAATATCCTACCCGATGCAAAGCTTGTTAAACAGCAACAACGATATTTTTGGCACAATATCATGGATGCTATCGATGAAGAAGTCGACAAACTCTTAGAGAGTGGCTTTATTCGCGAAGAACAACACACAAATTGGCTGGCCAATATTGTCCTAGTCACTAAGAAGAACGAGGAAATTTGGGTTTGTATAGACTTCAGGGATCTCAACTCGGCCTGCCTAAAAGATGAGTTTTCCCTCCCGATCACTGACGTGATGATCGACAACACTTATGGCTTCGAGCGTATGTCCCTTATGGATGGTTTCGTAGTCTACAACCAAATAAAGATGTTTTCCAAAGATGAGAAGCATACTTCATTTCGAACTCCAAAAGGGATATACTGTTACACAGTGATGCCCTTCGGGTTGAAGAATGTGCGACAAACATACCAACGGGCAATGAGCACCATATTCCACAAGCACCACCGAAAGATGGTAGAATGTTACGTTTTTGACATTGCTGTCAAAAGCAAAAAGAAATCCAGACACTTGGACGACTTGAGAACAGTGTTTGACTTAATATGAACACATCAACTGAAGATGAACCCAACAAAGTTATTTCTGGGAGTCTCTAGTGGCAAATTCTTGGGCTTTATCGTCACAGCCAAGGGTATTCATATTGACCCTGAGAAGACTAAGGCGATCTTGGACATGGCTCCTCCAAAGAACCTCCGCGAGCTCCAAGGTCTGCAAGGGCGCTTGGCATATATCAGAAGATTCATAGCAAATCTATCTGGTAGATGTCAACCTTTCACCAAACTGATGAAGAAAGGGGTTTCTTTTGTTTGGACAGAAGAATGCTAGTGCGTGTTCGATGACATCAAGAAGTACCTTGCCAGTCCTCCAGTACTAGTAGCACCAGTCGTGGGGAGACCCTTCCTGCTATATGTCCGAGCTATGGACCATTCTCTCAGTGCTTTGCTAGCCCAGAGAAGCAATGAAGGCCACAAACATGCAATCTACTACCTTAGCAGGACCATGATTGGAGCTGAGCATCTGTATAATCTTGTGAAAGAGTGTCTTGTTCTGCTTTTTGCCATCCAGAAGACGTGCCATTATGTAGTCCGACAAATGATCCACGTCATCTCCCGGGCCAATCCCTTCACGATCCTCATGAACATGGTAGGGGCCTTCAACTAACGGTTAGCCACATGGGCGATACTTTTGACTCCTTACGACATGGTGTTCGTCCTACAAAAGGTATTCATAGGCCAAGCATTGGCGAACTTCTTAGCAGCAAACCCCGTGCCAGAGACATGAAATCTCTTTGACGATATCCCAGATGAAGTCCTAGAGTCCAATGCCATCTCAGATAACTCAGTTTGGCACATGTTCTTTGACAGGTGCTTCAAGAACAGGGCCCAAAGGCGAGATCATTGCATAGGTAGGAGTGGTTCTCATCACTCCTGACGGCTTGGTCATCCACCGTGCATATTCTCTCATAGAGTCATGCACCAATAACATCGCTGAGTATAATGCCCTCATCATCAGACTCCAGCTCGTTAAACAGCTGGGTGTTGACTGCATCGAGGCCTATGGTGACTCGAAACTGATTATCAACCAGGTTCGAGGATAATACGAAGTCCGGCATAAAGATCTGATTCTATACAACAGGTAGCAATCGATATCATCTCTACCTTCATAGGGTTCTTTATAGAATATGTATCTCGATTGCAGAACTTGGAGGTCGACACGCTAGCTGGCCTCACTGTTTCTCTAGCAGCTTGTGTTGGAACCCATTATACCGTCACGGTAATGGTCCGAGAGTTGGTTTGCCCAAATAACAATATACATGCGTGTCTCAGCAACTCAGTACAAATGGACGTTAATGTTAACGTTCGGGACTAGCAATTCCTGTCCATAGACTATACAGTCTATGGGATCTTACCTGAAGACCTGAAGGAAGCTACTTCTGTCAAGAGACGTTCGCTTCGGTTCTTTTACGACATAGCTACTAAGAAGTTGTACCATCACTCATACGACGGGCTCCTTTTGCGATGTTTATCCGAAAAGAAGCACGAAAAGCGCTCCGAAAGGCACACGATGGCACCTGTGGAGCCCTTCAGCCTGGTCCCAATTTATAAGACCAACTGCATTGCATGGGCTACTACTGGCCCACTATGATGGCAGATGCCGTTGATTACGCAAAGAAGTGCCGGGTATATCAGTTGCATACGGACTTCATCCACCGACCTTCGAAGTCCCTACACCCCACGGCGGCCGTCTGGCTATTTGAAGCATAGGAAATGGATATCATTGGACCGATCAGTCCATCATCCTTCAGAGGGCACCGGTTCATACTCGCCATCACCGACTACTTTTCTAAATGGGCGAAAGCAGTACCTCTGGCCCAGGTGAAAACCTCGAATGTCATCAGCTTTGTCAAACATTATGTCATATACCGCTTTAGAGTGCCTAGAAGGATTATCCATGACAGTGGTCCACAGTTCGTGAGACACACATTCTATCGGTTCTGTGATAACAATCGATTACAGAATGTGGTCTGAACAGCTTAAAATCCTACAACAAACGGGCTAGCCGAAGCATTCAACAAAACTATCGTCAAATTACTTAAGAAAGTCGTTTCTTCTAATAAGCGTGACTGGAATGAGAAGCTCAGCGAATGTCTGTGGGCTTACCACACAACCTTCGAACACCCATGGGCAACATACCATTCTCTCTTGTCTATGGAAGTGAGACAGTGCTTTCTCGGGAGATCCAGATCCCATCTTTATGGGTAGCCATCACCAACTAGCTGACCGACGAATATAATCAACACCAACATCTACAAGAATTAGAGGCATTGGATAAAAAACGTTTGCTAGCTCAGCCAAATTGAGCTTTACCAAGCTCGAATTTTTATGGCCTTCTACAAAAAAGTATGGGAACGAGAATTCCAAGCGACCTCGTCTTATCAGTTCGAAGACCGATGGTGATGACTCATAAGACGGCTAAAAAGTTCGAGCACAAATAAAAAGGACCGTTCTTCATAGAGACGGTCTACTCCAATGGTGCCTACCGACTGGCCAAACCAAATAACGACTTGCTAATGAAGCCAATCAATGGCAAGTTCCTCAAGAAGTACTATGCCTGAGGTTCAAACTAGCATAGGCACCCACACCCTTTCGGCATTCATGTATTCCTTTAAAAGAATTCATCCCTTCTACAATCACCTCAGTCGACAAGACACTTCACATCCATACTACCTCTGAATTGTTTTTTTACACAATAAATGAAGTTTGCGTCTACCACGTCCATATTACCTCTGAGTAGTCGTCTCTTCTATGACAACCTTGTGTTGTCATAAACTATTTAGAAAATATTTCACGTCCATACTATCTCTGAATTGTTATTCTACATCCTAGCGAAGATAGTGCCTACCATGTCCATATTACCTCTAAGTAGATATTCCTTCCATGACGACCCCCACGGTTGTCATAATTATCTTTAGAACCTTTCACGTTCATATTACCTCTGAGTCGTTCTATACACCCGTAGAGTCCATCATTGCCATGTCCATATAACCTCTGACTAAGGAAATTCGTACCACCAAAAATTTTTGTGTTTAGCATGTCCATATCACCAATGAGTAAACACCATGTCACGACCTGCACCCAGTAGAAGGGCACGAGATCGTGGGTACGTCCAGCCTACGCCGCAGTGTCTACGGTAGAACGCTGTCCTAGGTCACAAACATCTAACACAATATAAATGTACCTGTACAGAATATACACACCAATCGGAGGACAACACAGAAGGTACAACTCGATCAAAAATCTAAGATAGATAATAGCACAATAAGATAGATATGAAATCCTCAAAAGAGAGATACAACTAGAAGAAAATAAGTCTAAGTGTTTAAAAACACCAAAATTTCAACATCTAAAATAATACATCTCAAAATGACAACACAAATAAGTAAGATAAAGCCCTAGCAGTCTAGCCTAGGCAATAGTGTAGTCTCCACAGCACAAGCTGGATCCTCCAGAGGGTCCAGGTTGCAGGTGTCATCTATACCAGCTCCATAGTAGGTGGGGCAGAAATCCTTCTCGTTCTCTGTAATATTTTTAACAGGTCCAGTCAACACATGAGCGAATACATAACTCTCATACAGTTCATAACATAGCAGGAAATGTAGAACAAGCAGTAGAATAAAATACATGAAATGATGTAAAAAGATGTACATAAATAGTAAAAGCAGACAAATCTGAGTACATGAAAGTTGTATAGAAAACAAGAACTGTAAGTGAATATAAGTGATTTAGAGCATAAGATGGCTATGTAATCGGTTTGGGTTGACATGCCTAAGTTAACAGAGTTGTACATGTCGAAGCTACTTGGGAATTAATCACATAACCACTTCTACTCACCCCTACCACAATCAATACACAAGGACCTAGTCATGTTACGTTACGTACATGAGGTTTGGTTATACATGGAGCACATGAGGATATGAGAGTACATGAGAGCACGTGAGTGTACATGAATAATATGAGTACAAAGAATACTTGATGTACGTGAAAAATACATGACAAGAAGTATCGGATGCACCCAATGAGGGGATAACATCTCATGAAAAGATCCATATTACCAATCCGTGATAACAATGTGACAGCATAAAGTAAAGTAGTCTAGAGCAAGAATATAAGTCCTATCAAGAATGAAACGATCAAAGTATGTACTCGCCTAATATCCTGAGCAACTGATGAAAACAGACGTCCGAACCGGAGTGACTGAGTCCTATTTAGAGCAACAGGTTACAATGTGTTCAATTATGATAATTGAAGTTTACAATATATTCTACATGATTCTAGGTCAATCTAGGTCAAAGCCAACTCTTGGTCAACTCTAGACAACCTTCTAGTCAAAATAGGTCAACATCTAAGCTAACTTGGTCAACTGTCTAGGGTTTGGTCAAACTCTAGTCAACAAGCTCAATTAGGCCTATTTGGGTCCTTTCTAGGTCATCTATAGGTATCACAACCATACATTAAAGATTACTAAGTTACCAAATCACTTTAACATATATACACATGGGATATATGTAAAGGCAAGCTAACCTATAACATATGTCTACACATATACATATATCCTCCCAATACATAACATATATACATAGGCCTAACCTATATACCTTATACATATATATCTCAAGCTCATAAATACCATATATAGATATGGAGGTAACCCAATTATACCTCATCCCAGAGATACATAGCCTATAACATACATCTCAGAAAACTGAGATACCAACTAGCTCAACTAATATATCTATGTATCATATATAAGCCAACCCACACATCTATATATATATATATAACATATACATATATATCTCAGGAAAACTGGGTTCAACCCCAACTCAAAAACTGAACTAAAACCCATACCAAACCTGGATAACATCAGACATATATATGTATATACACATCAACATCAAACATTATACATATCACTGAACCCAAATGCAACATATCAAACTGACATGAAGGGGGGAGTCTGCAGTGTGCTGTAGGTAAGGTTAGATGTCAAGTGCAGACAGGTATCAGAGAATCAAGTGTATGTGACGATGTCGAGTGTGTATTAGAGAATATGTGGTGCCCAAGAATTTGTGTCAAAATAGTGAATGTGTGCATACTATCAGAACATTGTATCAAACCTCGATAGGGTGTCGAAAGGCCATATCATAGTGTAAACTCGGGTGTCAAACTATGTCCAAGCAATGTTTGTCATGTGTCACATGTTAGGGGGGGGGTGTGTCCAAACAAGTGTCAAACAGTATATAATACATGGTATCAACATGAGACACAGTGTATCAAAAAAGTATCTGAAATATAGGGTGTTCGAGTGTCACAATATACAGTCAACAGGGAATGCCAAAGAGTGAAGTTATGTGTCATTATATGCAGCAATACAAGTGTCAACAAGGTGTCCAAACCATGTCCAAAACGTATCAAATAGTGTGTCAAAAGTGCCAGTAAAAACAGTAACAGAAATATGAAGGAAACATGCGCGCGCGTGTGTGTCGAGCAGGGAATGGACAAGTGTTTGCATGGCAATTATGTAACTAATGTGTCAACACGGTGTCACACACAAATGTCTAGGGGGCCATTGTGTCAGAGTGTCCAAGAATATCTCCAAGTGGTGTCAAACAGTCAGCCAAGAACCCAGTGTAAAAACTGTGTGTGCGAGCTCGGCTGACACTTGTGAGTTGAATAACTCCACGGACACAACACCAATCAACCCCAAACTTCACGTGCCATATGTTAGTCAGTGCCCCTACCCAACCCAACAGGTGCCACCCAAAATTGTGTCATGTCCAGTATGTTTGGACATGACAGCAGCATGGGAACATTGTTTCCCCTGTACATTGTCCAGCAAGTATCCATGTTTCCATTTTGACACAGTAAACCAACACAAAATCAACTTACTCATTTACAGAAATAATCTACACATAAGTAACTTTCCAAAAATATAATATACACTAAAAATAGAGAACAAAAAGTTCTAAGGGACATTTCGTCGAACAATTGAGGTATCTCTCTGATATGGAGTGATACGCCCATGTTACGGGGCTCAAATGGACACGAATTGTACCCAAAACAAACCTAGGGCTAGGGGGACCCTAAATGAATGCATCTATGGTGAGAAATCGTGAAACAAATAGGTTTATAGATCATTACCTATTGAGAGTTGCATTCTCAATAAAAAATCTCCTTTGAAAAGATCCCACTCCAAATCCAATGACCAAATTACTTCCAATCCTTGCTAGCTAGCCTATAGAGACCTCCTCTTCACAAGGGGAGTGTAATACAATTAATTTAGTTGAATTTGGAGGTGATTTGATGAAAGAGGGTAGATTTGGGAAAGAACACAAATTAGGGTTATGATTTGCAATTAAAGAGGCAAGAGGGGACTAATGTTCACTTATATAGATGAGGGATCCACACTTGGCCGGCCATAGGTGTTTCTAGGGTTAGGGTTTGGTCTAATTTTGTTTAAAGGCCTTCTCAAGTTGTAAATCAAGCGTTTTAGGAAAAGGCCCAAACTAGACTAAGGTTCCAACAAATATCTTGCTTCTAACTTAGTTTCTTGATATTCTAGAACTTAGTTAACTAGGTGAATTCTAGTAACTAATTTTCCAGGGTCATGACCAACATCTAGATTAGGTAATTCTAGGATTAGACCTAATATAACACTTAGCACATTATTAATTAAATAAAAAATCCAATATTCAGAAATTAACAAAATACCCTTATTCTAGAAAAGTGGTAGTGACAAATCTACCCTCCTTAATTTTATCCTCGAAATAAAAGACGAAACTAAATAGATGAGAAGGATAGAAATCATACCTCAAGGCTGAAAAAGATAAGGGTATCGCTCGCGCATCTCATCCTCCCTCTGCCAGGTAGACTCTCCAATGTAAGGGCTAGCCGACGCTGCAGTATCGAGACCGTGGGTACGTCCAGCCTATGCCGCAGTATCGACGGTAGAACGTTGTCCTAGGTTACAAACATCTAACATAGTACAAATGTACTTGTACAGAATATACACTCCAATCTAAGATAGATAATAGCACGATAAGATAGATATGAAATCCTCAAAAGAGAGATACAACCAGAAGAAAATAAGTCTAAGTGTTTAACAATACCAAAATCTCAACATATGAAATAATACAAATCAAAATGACAACACAAATAAGTAAGTGTAGAAGCATGGAAAAGAATAAAGAAAGATCCATGTGGCCAGGGAGCCCCATGCGGCTCAGAGAGCTCATGCGGCTGAGGGATCCATGCGGCTCAAGCGTCTATGCGGCTCGAATAAGTTCCATGCAGCTCAGAGAGGAGCCATGTGGCCTGCAAAACAACTCTTCCCTTTGTCCTTTACTGTATTAAATGCCTTGACGACTGACAGCTCCGACAAATGATAGCTCTGACACTAAGAAACAATAATGACTCCGTCATAATGGCAGACTCCTAGGGAAACGAAGGAAATCTCTGACACTATCCCCCAAAATCCAGAAACCTTCATGCGGCCTTGACACATGGACAGTCGCATGCGGCTCAGACAGAGACCACCCCATGCGGCTCAGGCCGAAGCTATCCCATGCGACTCAGGCCGAAGTTATTCTATGCGGTTCAAGCAGAGGCTACCTCATGCGGCTCACAAGGACTATCTCCATGCGGCTCACGAAGAAGGCACCCATCATCACCATGCGGTTCAAATGTTCAGGGGTCACTCCCAAGCAGCCTTGACATGTGGCCAGCCTTATACGGCTCAAGGAGGAGCAACCCTCATGCGGTTCAGATTTTCTAAGTGGCTCGTGGCTAAGACACGTGGCATGATAATGGAACACGTGGCATCAAATCAACCAAAATTTATCAACAAATCCCAATGAAATATTCGGATCAAATCAGATCATTCGCAATCAAGCAAATCAATGACACGTGACGGAAGATCCGAGATTGGCATAACAAATCATGAGGATTTATGTCAATCATCATTAATTATCCACAAAGATTTGATGCAATCACATTAATTGT
Source organism: Iris pallida (assembly GCA_029216955.1). Lineage (NCBI taxonomy): Eukaryota > Viridiplantae > Streptophyta > Magnoliopsida > Asparagales > Iridaceae > Iris > Iris pallida. The sequence goes on along the minus strand of JANAVB010011973.1, from coordinate 15,127 downwards.
CCGGTTCTATTATGTTCAAGATGAGCGGCCCAGATTTATTGATCCTAAGCTGCCGACTTTGGAGAATGGGCAATCATTACAAACCCTAGTGATGCCCTCCCACTCTTATAAATAGCAAGGTGCCATTCCCTTGTGAAGGAGAGACTCTTACTTTTGCAAAAGAAGGTACAAAGATCCAGAGAGCCAGAGAGAGAATATACAGAGATCGAAAGGAGAGCATTTCTTTATCAACGCCAAACAGTTCTTCTACAGAGCCAAGGTCGCACCCGATCGTCCAAGGAGTAAGGCAGAGCTGCCGTCGCTTTCCCGAGCCTCTACCGTCACACCCCAGAATCTAAAATAAACAATTGTACTTAGATTGTTGTACCTAGGTTTTCGTCCGTAGGCTTTCTTTGTACAAGTGAGTTTGTATTGTGAAGTAAAAGTCCAGTCCTCCTATAATTGTTCTGTTCTTTTATATTTCATGGCAAACACGATGGCGACTCTGCTGGGGATAAACTTCTCCACGGATGAGGAGTTGGTGACGCAATCGGATGAAGCCAAACTTGGCTCCACGCAATAGAAGATGGTCGTCCGTTTCGACCAACAGACGTTTGAAGAAATGCTCTCTGAGGGAAGCGCTGGCCCGGTCCAGAAGCAAACCCGCACAAAGAAAGCTTGCAGCGAATGGAGGCCAAAATCATTTGCTCCTCCCCAAGCTCTGGACGGAGTACTCTCTGCTGCCCAAGACGGCGAAGGCGACTCTCGTACGGCCCCACTTCGAGCCATAGAGGACTTTGTTGTCCCCAAGTCCGACAGAGGAAAGCACTACGATGCTAGACTTGCAGGGGCAAAGGGCAATCCTATGTGCTCCAAGAAGAAATCGAACAAGGACACTAGCCGCAAGACGAAGACTCATGCGGCCAAGATTGCCAGCCGCATGAATGATGACCATGCGGCCGAGACTGCTAGCCAAATGCATAATACTCATGTGGCCAGGATTTCCAGCCGCATGGAGAACACTCATGCGGTTAGGATTTCCAACCGCATGGAGAAGACCTATGCGGCTACGCCTGCCAGCCGCATGAAGATTATTGATGCCAGCCGCATGACGCCTACTCCACGTGGCTCTGTCTTCGATCGCCTCTCCTATGGTCCTGATCTCTTATGCTCCCAAGAAGACATGTCTGACTCTCTCCAGTACCACTTAGACTCTTCCTACTATGTGCCCTCATGCACTAGAGTGAAGAAGTCTAAGGCAGCACGAGCTTGGCAAGTTCGCTCCGCTGATCCGACCTCTGACCATTCGAGCGTCCCGCATACTGTTATGCGGGCCTCTGATGGGAAGTTGTACAGAACCACTCGAGTCCAACCCCCGGCGGCAAACGGACAGAGAGGTTCCCAAAAGGCTTCCAAAATCCAGGGAGCAAACATGGTCGATCCGGACCCATCTGACTTGCGTGAGGCCATCCTCCATAAACGCAAGAAAAGAGAAGGTGCCTCGGGGTGCAAAGAGTCCTTCCACGGGCGTCGCTGCACCCAAATCATCGTCAACTGCTGTTGCAACAACGCGACAGTACGAAAAGACCGACGGTCCGTCTTTCAAAGACTGCAACAACCGTCTTCAGAAGACAAGGCACTTTTCGTCATCTCCTGCAACTCTGCTCAGAAAATCCCCGCCGATGGGAGAGGGAAGAAGACCAGTGCTCCTAGCCCGAAGATTTCAACCACTATGACTAAAAGACCATCGTCTAAACGGGTGTCCACCACCGGAGTTTTCCAAGGTACCCATTCTAAGACGAAATCTGCTACAGTGGGAGATTCATCGTCCACACCACTGGGGGTTGCTGGGACTGGGGGTAGCACTCCCCCGAACCTCCACGATAATCCAATGTTCAAAGGAGATGAGCCCAAGAAAATAACTCTCCCATCAGATACAGCAAGGGCCGATGTCTCCGAGGATGTCCACGACTCCCAAGATGAAGCAAACTCTGAGGCTGGGGGTACTATCCCTTTTGATTCTAAACCAGAGGAGAACATTCCCACATACCCCAATGACTTCTCGCTACAGGGGTATGATTCGGAGGGCACTTCCTCCACCGTTCCGTCCATCTCTCCTCATGTAAAGACGGTATTCATGACGGACAGCAGCCAAGGTGGTTTCAGTGATCGCCAGCGCATCGACACTCTGGAGGCCATACTGCATGCCTTGGTCAAGTCTATGGACGAGATCAAAGCGGCCCTTCCAACTCTCCAAGGAGGGACGCTTGGCCAAACAAACGTGGGTCCCGCGGTCAATGCGGACTCGAACTCAGCGGCACCGAACTCGGGCAATATTCCTCCTGAAATGATGACCCCCACCGCTGTGGATGAGGCCAGGGAAGCAAGGAGAGAGGTCAAGGAGCTCCGAGCCATGTTTTACGCTCGAGAAACCTCTCAAGACCTTAGAATACGGCAACCATACCCTGCAGCATGGAGGGATGTCCCCTTCCCACCAAGATATAAGTCGTTCAATTTCAATCCTTATGATGGCAAGACCTCCGCAAGTCGATACATCACTTACTTCGAGGTCACCACCGACCATTTGCCACATGACGATGCTATCCTTACACGATTATTCATCGGGGCATTGGAAGGAGTCGCCTTCGACTGGTATCGCAACCTGCCGAACAACTGTATCCACTCCTTTGCCAGCTTCAAGCGCATGTTCTTGGAGAGATTCTATGAAGTAGGACAGGACGTCACAATGTCCTCCCTCATGGACGTCATCCAAGGGGAGAAAGAGCTGACAAGGAACTATATTGAGCGGTTTCGCCAAACTGTAATGAAGCTGCCATGTGGTAACCCAGATTCCTCCTTAATTGAAATTTGCCAAAAGAGACTGCTTCCAACAATCAGCCTCTGGATGGGAGAAAGTCAATTCAAGGACTGGAAGACGTTTATCATCAGTGCCACAAGCGCCGAAGAACGATTGAAGAAGGCTCGCCAACTGGGATTCCACATCTCAGAGGGATAAGACAAGGGCAGGCGTCCCAACGCCAACACCAACCACGGGGGTAGCTCCACCAACAACCGGGACAACAAGGGCAAGCAGGCTATGGTGGCCGACACAGCACAGAAACCTGAGCCAAAACCGACAGACAAGCAATGGCCACAAATGACCTACTCCTTCGAAGACGGCCACGTCAAGCCCATCTTAGACATGCTCATACAAGGAGACAGAATTTAGCTCCCTCCACCAAGACGAGAACCTCGGCCGGCAGAAATGGAGAACCCAAAGTACTGCCATTACCACCGCTACGTACACCATGCTACAGACGACTGCTACCAACTAAAATGGTACATCCAAAATCTCATCGATTCGAACGCTCTGGCCATCGATTTTGAAGAGGTAACTATGGCAGCCAATATGGTATCAGTATAATTTGGCAGCTTCCCTCCAACAGAAACTCAAGACGGTGTGGTCCCCATCCCTCTGGCGATAATGGAGATTGTTAATCTTCCACCTCCCCGAGATCAGGCTGCTGGTCTAGTGCCCCTCACCACATCATGAGGGGAGGTCATGTGGGTCCATCCAGACTTGGTATCTGAAGTGACTCAGTCCACACCATCTTCCATTCGCAAGAAGAAGAGTGGAAAAGTCAGGTCCTGTCGTACAATCTCGACAGATATCGAAGAAGTCACAGCTGTCGTTACTCGATCTGGAGCGCAATCCCAACCTGTGGCTGATAACTCGGCTGAAGATCATCAGTCCGCTATAACTGACGCTCCGGGACCTTCTCAGCCTTCGACGACCGACAAGCGTAGGCCGAAGGAGACTCGATTTGACAAATCCCTCCGAAAAGAGGCACCGCAGGGGCTGAAGAGGCCCTACAACTTCGACATCTTAGCACAATTGGCCAACACACCGGCCAAGTTGTCATTATATGAGCTTCTAAGACTCTCAAAGGATGTTCGTGCGGCTTTGAGCGATACACTCCAAAATGTCGACGCGTACCTAGCTCAGGTCAACCTCACGGGAGAGAACCCGCCTGCAGATCTCCAAGACAGCGCTTGCACGGGAGCGATGCCCAACATTGTCTTCACTCCGCAGGATATGCTCATCAAAACCAAACTGCACGATCGCACGTTATACTACACTGGATACATCGGCGACGTAAAGGTGGATCGGATGCACATTGATCCTGGCTCTTCCATAAGCATTATCATGAAGGGTCTGTTACATCATCTCCGCATCCCTATGCATCGCCTGACGCCTACAAGCACCGCCATCAGCGATTTCAATTCAGGCAGGAGCTACCCAATTGGGAAGATTCGTCTGAAGTATCAAATTGGCGATCTCTAGTCGGAAGTCACCTGTTACGTCATAGATGCAGACACTTCCTACAACATCCTTTTGGGGCACCCTTGGATACACGATTATATGATCGTACCTTCCACACTGCACCAATGCTTCAAGTATGTCGACAAATATGGCTTCGTGAGGACAGAATTTGCCGACATCGATCCCTTCAAAGGGGTCGAATCCTACTACTCAGATTCCTGCCTATACAAAAAGTCACAGGATCAGAAGAACCCCTAACGATCCACCTCCAAGCTCACAAACCTGGCAAGTTCGTACCCCTTACAGCCACTCTGCGTAAGGACGCAATCAGCCTCTCGGCACAAGAAAAGCAAATGATAATCCGGCTGCAAAGATCTGGCCAAGTGCCAAGACCCACAACGGAGCCACTGACAATCAGACTGCCAAGAGTCGGCCAGCCACAAACGGAGAAGCTCAATCCCTCCGACAAACCAATGACGATACGCCTTCCCAAGAAGAGTCGTCACCCCGATGCAAGGTCTGGGGCTTCTAGCGAACCAACCACTCCTCGCCCAGCATCAGGTACCAAACTGGGGGTCGCTAGTTTGCCAACGACCCCACACTCGGCTCCACCAGCTGAACCTCTGACGATCAAGCTGCCCAGGTCGTTCTCTTCATTTATACAAGGGGTAGCCGAAGAGGAACCGGAGCTAGCAAAGTATGTGGCTGCCCACACTGATGTTCCCTCCGCAGATGATGTAATCCTGCTACAAAACATACCTTACTTCATCAATAAAGGGCTATCTTTGAACTACCTCGAGCTTAATAAGCTTTGTACAATGTATGCTGTGGAATACGTTATAGGCACTCACCTACACACACAGGTGATGAATGTTTACACCGCAAACCAGCTTACCCCAGTAGAAGATGCTTACCGCATAATAGAGGGAGGGGACCATCCAATCATCTTCGGCCGGAAGGACGACCCGCAGTCCTTTATCATAGAAGAAGTCGACCTTGAATCAGATGCCGGGAGACTGCCTCTGTATCTTTATAGCCCCTAATCCAAATACCTCATACAAAAATAGGGGTATGATCTGGAGACTATGCCAGGCTTAAACTACGGCACTAGGCGACGATTACCTTTGAAGCCACCGGTCCCGGCTGGCAAACCACGGGACTACTATAGCAAGACTCAATGTGGATTAGGGTATGTTACATCCACAACAACCCCTGAAAGTTCAGATAAAGAGTGTGACTGGCATTCACATTCAACCGGGTCACCAACTTCGAACTCGGATACCAGCATCGAAGACGTATTCAGACAAGTCCTGTCAGTCAACATGGCATTCGCTGACGCTTATGAAGAAGATGAAGACATTCCGAAAATCCTCGAGTTAGAGCCGTGGGACCAACAGTTGGATGCACAATGGGAAAGTGGTTCGAACAGAGAGAACCTCCTACTGAAGATGAAGTTATACAGGTCGACCTCGGCAGCGAATCTTCTCCAAAACCAATCTTTGTCAGTAAAAGCCTTACAGACGAAGAGCGAGAATCGCTGCTGGAACTTGTCAAAGAATATATTGATGTGTTCGCTGGAGCTATGAAGACATGCCGTGGTTAAATTCCGATATTGCTCTTCACAAACTCAACATTCGGCCGGATGCAAAGCCAGTCAAGCAACAATAGCGACGCTTCCGCCCAGGCATCATAGATACGATCGAAGCCGAAGTCAACAAACTAATAGCCAGCAGCGTTATTCGTGAGGAACAATATCCGGATTGGGTCGCCAACATAGTACCAGTCCTTAAGAAGAATGGGAATATTCGAATCTGCATCGACTTCCACAATCTGAATGAGGCATGTCCCAAAGATGAATTCCTCCTCCCTATCACAGACATCATGATTGACAACACCTGCGGCTTCGAACGTATGTCATTCATGGATGGCTTCTCGGGGTACAACCAAATCAAGATGTCTCCTGACGACGAAAAGCATACATCATTCCGAACACCGATTGGCACATACTGCTACACAGTCATGCCGTTCGGTTTAAAGAATGTCGGTGCCACATATCAAAGAGCCATGAGTATCATCTTTAGAGACCACTTACGCAAGATGGTGGAGTGCTATGTTGATAATATTGCCGTCAAGAGTCGCTGTAAGGGAGACCATCTCCAGGATCTGAGGACGGTATTTGACCTAATGCGAGCACACAACCTGAAGATGAATCCCACAAAATCCTTCTTGGGCGTATCCAGCGGAAAGTTCTTGGGTTTCATCATCACCGCCCAGGGTATCCACGTAGACCCCGAGAAAACGAAGGCAATCATGGAGATGGGTCCCCCGAGAAATCTTCGAGAACTTCGAGGCCTCCAAGGGAGGCTAGCATACATTAGGAGGTTCATTTCCATCCTCTCCGGGCGTCGTCAGCCATTCACCCATCTCATAAAGAAGGGCGTTTCGTTCGTATGGGATGAAGAATGCCAACGTGCCTTCGACAACATCAAAGAATATTTGTCGAACCCTCCAGTCCTGGTGGCCCCGGTTGCAGGAAAACGATTCATGCTCTATGTACGCGCAATGGAGCATTCCCTTGGCGTCCTGCTAGCACAAAACAACGATGCAGGCCATGAACAAGCCATATATTACCTCAGTCGAATGACGATTGGGCCAGAGCACCGATACACCGTCGTGGAAAAGGAATGCCTCGCCCTGGTTGTAAACCCCCAATATTTTCTAATTATTTTAGTATTTTAAAAATAATTTTTTGATATAATTTGGAATTAATGGGGTAATTGGTATATTCGTAATTATAGATATATATTATATGTATAATTGTGCTGGATATATTTTTTAATTGTTAATAAATATAGTCTTTAATTATTAAAAATATTTTGTTACGTATTATTAATTTATAGGATATTTTTATAATTTTATTTCATATATATATATATATATATATATATATATATATATATATATATTTATAGGATATTTTTATAATTTTATTTCATATATATATATATATATATATATATATATATATATATATATATATATATATATATATATATATTTATAGGATATTTTTATAATTTTATTTCATATATATATATATATATATATATATATATATATATATATATATATATATATATATATATATATATAACTATATATATATATATATATATATATATATAATAGTTTTTGTAAAAAAAAAATATAATAGTTTTTGTAAAAAAAAAAAAAAGAGAAAGTAGGGCTCGGGCCACACCCCAACAGAAGGGGACGGCCAAGCCATTGATTGGCAGTACGGGCAGCTGCAGTAGGAGCCGGTCCACCTCACCCGACCCCACACCCCTAGACTCCAATTAAGCACAGTAGCAGCTGCAGTAGGAGCTTCACCCGAGCCTATGTGTTTACCTATTACTAATAGGAATAGCATAGCAGCGGCAGTATATATTTGCATCCACTCAAAGCCGAACCCTAACCCCCTCTCGCAATCAAATACCGCTCGACTCCAAGGCCGCCAACCTTCCTCCACACCCCGCGCTCACCGTCGATCTCCTGCCCTCCGTCACCGACGTCCGGTTTGCCGTCCAACCGCTCGGAGTCGACAGTTAATCAGAGAATACTCTGATTTCGAAAAACTCAGGTACCCATCTTCCAATTCTGATTTCTTTAAATCTGATCGACGAAAATTCGATCTATCGAATGCTGTGTATAGTAGACATAACCCTTTTCAAAACCTTTCTGATAGAATCGAACGAAACCCCATATATCTCCCGGTCTTTCGAACCAAACTTCCCAAAAAAAACTGTCGAAACAGAACAGTTTCAGGGCAGTCCCAAACCCATATTTGGAAACCAGAATCTTGGTAATTCTTTGACTATTTTGTAAAACTAATTGAACACATGTGAAGCCAATATAACCAAGACTAGAACGCAACTTGTGGATCGAAGTTTTGGTTAATATGTAGGAAGAAATCTGTATGTGAAGTTGTCGGAAAAACTGGTTTCTAAATCACAAAAATTCTGGAATTTTGTCCGATACGACGTACGCCCCGACAAACTGGGCGATGTGGTCGCCCGCTATACACATCGAAAGGCACATATGGACGTTACGGACGTGTGGGAACTGACGAAACTCAGTTTCGTCGCGTGTGCGCGACGAAATCAACGCGTATCCGTTGAGATACACCCGTATCGACGTTTTGCAAACTTGCCCATAACTTCGTTTACAGTCGTCGAATCGAGACGAAACTTGTGCCAACAGGTCCGGATCGAAATTCTGGTCCTGCATGCCAAGTTTGGTTCGATTCTGAGAAGGTCGAATCGGGACCCATTTTTGGCAGGCCTGCGACCCACTCAAACGGGCGATTTATTACACGGCTCCTCGGAATCCAAAACTGGACATACCGTTGAGTTCCTCTCTCCAAACTGAAATCGTAGACATGTAGTTTGACGAATTTAGAGACCATAGATTTGGCACGCGTTTCGGTGCAAAGCTGGTCCAACGGCGGACATCGTTTTGATTCAAAATTACGATTTTGCCCCTGTTCCCGAATTTGACTTTTGGACAGGTGTTTCCTAGGTATATCTTCTTCACCGAGATCATTTTTGATGTTTGTTTCAGCGTTTGGAGTCATCTGTAATTTGTGAGTTTTGGTGCTGACAATTGCTACTCTTGGATTTGCCCTTCTCGCACCACAGGCAAGATACCTTGCCACCTTACTCTGTGATTATTATATTCTTATTTTTAGTTTTTATTTTTAGTATTTTGTTTCATGATATTTAAACTGTGCATCCAAGTCACACTTGGGTGCAAGCGACTCTATCGGTCGTTTTCTTGCTTTATTTATTCTCTTGCATTGACTTAATTTATTGACCACCAATTGATGTTGAGGTATTGGTATATCTCATACGGCCTTGATACTTGTTGTATCATGTGATGTGAGTCACATATAGGATACGTATCCACGTAGTCGGCTGGCCACCGATACGTATGGAGCGTGCGACGGATAGGGGTAACTGCCAATAGAATTGCATAATAGAAGACCTGGCGGTTACTAGAGGTACATGTCAGTCATGGAGATGATGATACTAGGCATTGGGTGGGGAGAACATTACCTGACGTATGGGCTTCGATTGCACTTCCCTTGTAACCTGGAAGCTCCGCTGGAGATACGGGTATGAGCCTCTCAGGTTGGCCACTGTCATTTTTGAACGTCAAGCTCTTGGTCACTGGTGCCCAAGAGGGGACTATACCGGATCCTATATTCAGCCAGGGCTCATGCGTCGAAGGAATGTATCTCAACTGCATATTCACAGTAGAATGGTCAGGAACCCGATAGCATGCATACCTTTCTCTCTTATTATATTATCACAGTTTATATGGCATGGTGTTTTTCTATGTCCCCTGAGGACCTGGTTATCTCTCCAGGTTTAGATAATTTTCCACAGGAGTACGGAGCGGCTTTGGAGCTATCTTACATTGATGACGAGGCAGTGCCTTATGACTTTTAGTCTATTTTTTATCTGAGGCAGTTGTAGACATTATTTTATATCTCTTTTCTTTCTATTTTGCGGAGGTCGGACTCCGATCTTGTGAGACTATTTTTCATCGCTATTTGGAGTGAGTATGTTCACCCGGCTATCTTTTGATACTCTTATTTATTTATTTGGACTTTATTATCTTCTGTGTTGAGCTGTGATGAGATTAGATACGTTATTCTGGCCTGTGATTATTTATTTACAGCTTATGTGCATATATAAGGATTCCATATATTAGAGTGTTTTTCGTATATGTGCAGCTGGCATATTTACGTACTTGGTCCTACGTATTTTGGGACTGGGGCGTTACATGTTTTTGTGGTAGCCCATGCAGGTCTGATTTAATATTGTTGGATTACATGACTGTGCCCAACAACCTGCATATAGAAATAGGAATATCTCATCCAAAACTACTACTATCCCTTGACTTCCAATCTTTTTGAAACTTCCTTGATTATTTGATTTATTCCATATCTAATCTTTTCTAATATCAACTTATCTTCCTCGTGCCAACAGTATGAATCTACGAAGCGGACGCACTTCTGCTTTGGCCCTCACATCTGGTGAAGAGGCTACTTCGGAGGGACAGAATCCTTCCATGACTCCAGCGACACCTTACCAGCCAGGACTGTCGCAGCCTACTACGACACCGACGACGGAGCTCCCAGAGATCGCAGCACCCCCAGGCAGCCAGGCTGGACAGACTACTACCATGTCCCTGGGAGGGAATGTACCACTGCCTCCTCCACCCCCATTCCCTCAGCAGTTTCCCCCACAGTCGGGACCTCAGATGCCTCCACCACCGACTGATGGGAGCCCTACTACTCAGTTTATGTATGCCATGATGCAGGCTCAGTGGCAACAGACTGAGCTGATGAGACAGACGATGATAGCAGCTATGGCTAGACCTCCACCACCACCTCCAATCCCAGCACCAGCACCGGCTCTACATCCCTATGAAGGCTCTATCAAGAATTTCACAGATATGAACCCCAAGGCCTTTAGAGGAACAGAGAAGCCATTAGAGGTGTCACAGTGGCTTATTAGTATCGAGAAGCTACTTAAGGCATCCCAGTTGCCAGCTCGAGATCGGATGACAGCTGTGGACATACTGTTAGAAGACAATGCTCACCACTGGTGGAAGGCAGAAGAGAGACGATTAGGCACTGGGATCACCTGGAAGCAGTTCTATGATGCATTTTATGAGAGATTCTTCCCTATTCATATTCGAGATGGTCTATACGACCAGTTCCTTCATCTGAAGCAAGGGAATATAACAGTTGATGAGTATGACTCGAAGTTCAACCGCCTGAGTCGATTTGGTGCGTGATTGATTCCGACAGAGTTAGAGAAGGCGAGAAGATTTTACCAGGGGCTTGGACCAGAGCTCAAGTCTTATACGACTACTCAGTCTCGAGTCTCCCATTCAGCTGTCTTGGAAGAAGCTCGTGCTCAGGAGATTCTTCGCAAGGAACAGCAACAGACATCGAGGCGCCATACCCCAGCAGCTACACCAGCCCGAGCTACTCAGAGTGGACCTATCAGGAGGACTACAGAACAGTACCAGCAGAGGCACATACCTTATCAGAAGCCCACCTGCAACTTTTACGGGATTCAGAGGCATATTAGAGATGACTGTCGACTTCGTTTGGGCTTATGTATGAGATGTGGATCAGGACAGCACTTGGCCAGAGATTGTCCTAAGCAGCAGGCTCTAGTTCAGGCACATCAGGCCCAGAGGCCCACAGCCCCAGCACCACGTCCACCATTACCCCCACAGACAGTACAGTACCACAAGGCCAGAGCTCAAGGCCCAGGACAGAACCAAGGAAAGGCATTCTCTCTAGCTGTTGAGAATGTTGAGACAGAGGCAGAGGTCATAGCAGGTATGGTTTTAGTTGCATCTTTTTCTGCTATTACATTATTTAATACTGGAGCCACTCATTCATTTATAGCCACTAGTTTTGCCACTAGACACAGCATTCCCATCACACCCTTAGCTAAGAATGTTAAAATTCTCACTGGATGAGGAGTTGTACCTGTTAGTGCTGTTTGTAGACTTTGTCCTATAGTGATAAATGGTAGAGAGATGATAGCACGACTTCTTGTATTCCCTATACCGACATTTGATATGGTTCATGGAATGGACTGGTTGAGCCAGTATTTTACTCTCATCGACTGCCATAGGAGCAGTATTATCTTTAGACCATCGAATGCAGCAGAGTTTGAGATCACCAAAGAAGACGGAGAGAGTTTGATGCACCCACATCGGGAACTCACATGATGATGCATGACACCCCTCAGTACCTTATTATCACCGAGTTCGAAGATGTATTCCCGGGGAGTTGTCAGGACTACCATCTGACCGAGATATTGAGTTTTCTATTGAGCTTATTCCCGGAGCCGAGCCTATTTCATCTCGAGTATATCGTCTGGCACCCAAGGAGTTGGTAGAGATGAAGACGCAGATTGATGACTTATTAGAGAAGGGATTTATTCGTGCCAGTGCGTCACCATGGGAAGCACCCGTACTTTTTGTGCCTAAGAAAGACGGGACAGTGCGTATGTGCATCGACTACAGAGCATTGAATGCAGTAACGATAAAGAACAAGTATCCCTTACCGCGTATAGACGATCTATTTGATCAGCTGAGTGGAGCAAAAGTATTCTCCAAGATTGACTTACGATCGGGCTATCACCAATTGAAGGTTCGGAAGGAAGACATTACAAAGACGGCCCTTCGATCGAGGTATGGACACTACGAGTTCTTGGTCATGCCTTTCGGTTTGACCAACGCTTTCGCTGTTTTCATGAATTTAATGAACAAGATCTTTCACCAATACTTGGACAAATTTGTAGTAGACTTTATAGACGATATCTTGATTTACTCCAAGAGTCAAGAGGAGTACGAGCAGCATCTACGGATAGTTTTAGGAACATTGAGGAACGAGAGACTCTTTGCTAAGCTTAGCAAGTGTGATTTCTTTCTCAAAGAGGTATCATTCCTTGGTCATATTGTTATGGGCGATGGTATATCGATAGACCCAGAGAAGATCACAGCAGTCAAATCATGGCCCGCTCCCACAACAGCTTCTGAAGTGAGAAGTTTCCTCGGACTTGCGGGTTACTACCGACGGTTCGTAGAAGATTTCTCTCGAATAGCGGGGACCATGACTCGATTGACTTACAAGGATCAGGAGTTTGTATGGACAAACGAGTGTCAAGCCGCTTTTGACGAGTTGAAGAAGCGATTGACCACAGCACCGATCTTGACACTACCATCGGGCCCAAGAGGATTTGTGATCTACAGCGACGCATCCAGGAAGAGATTAGGATGTGTATTGATGCAGCACAGTCATGTAGTAGCTTATGCATCGCGACAATTGATAGTGCATGAGAAGAATTATCCGACCCACGATCTAGAGCTCGCAGCGGTTATCTTTGCCTTGAAGCTATGGAGACACTACTTGTACGGCAAGAAGGTTGATATCTACTCTGATCATAAGAGCCTCAAGTACGTGTTCACACAAAAAGAGTTGAATATACGACAGCGACGTTGGTTGGAGTTGATGAAGGATTATGAGATCGAGCTTCATTATCATCCGGGCAAGGCTAATGTCGTGGCAGACGCATTAAGCCGTAAGCCCATGGCACACTTTTTGACTACATAGAAGGAATTGATTAGAGACTTGGAGCAGCTTGGTATTGAGATAGTATTGCCCAGAGCAGACGGCGTATTAGCCAACCTTCAAGTGCAATCATCATTGGTAAAGCGCATCAAGGCAGCATTGCCTAATGATGCTAGATTTTGACGTGTCAAGGAGAGGACTAAAGCAGGAGAGGACTAAAGTAGGAGAGCATAGAGGATTGAGGATCCACACCAATAGGACATTGTGATGTGGTGATCGTATTTATGTTTCCAATGGAAAGCTACAGCAGGAGCTGATGGCAGAGGCTCACAGTTTGACTTACTCTATTCATCCCGGAGGAACCAAGATGTATCTCGACTTACGACAGTATTATTGGTGGCATAGAATGAAGCAGAAGATAGCTTGTTTCGTTGCCAAGTGCTTGGTATGTCAGCAAGTTAAGGCGGAGCACCAGAGGACGGCCGGATTATTGCAGTCGCTATCCATTTCCGAGTGGAAGTGGGAGCACATTACTATAGATTTCGTCACGGGTTTTCCTCGGAGTCCTAGAGGACGTGACGCAGTGTGGGTGATTGTTGATAGACTTACAAAGTCATCCCATTTCTTACCTTTTAGAGTGGGCCAGTCGACGGAGGTATTGGCAGAGATGTATATGGAGCAGATTGTGAGATTACACGGTGTGCCTGTTAGTATTGTGTTGGACCGTGACTCGAGATTTACTTCATATTTTTGGCGGAGCATGCAAGAGAGTTTGGGCACTCGATTGAAGTTTAGCACATCTATCATCCGCAGACAGACGGCCAGTCGGAGCGTACCATTCAGACGCTAGAGGATATGTTGAGAGCATATATGCTTGATTTTGGTGGTTCGTGGGAGGACCAACTTCATCTTGTTGAGTTTTTCTACAATAATAGCTATCAAGCGAGCATTCAAATGGCTCCTTTTGAAGCATTGTATGGTAGAAAGTGTCGATCTCCTGTTTGTTGGAGCGACATAGGAGAGCGACAGCTATTGGGTCCCGAGTTGGTCTTGAGCACAGCGGAGACAGTGAAGAAGATTCAGGACCACCTGCGAGCAGTGCAGGATCGTCAGAAGCAGTGGGCAGATAATCATCGTCGACCTTTGGTGTTCAAAGAGGGCGACCATGTGTTCTTGAAGATATCCCCCACTAGAGGCACAATTATATTCGGAGGACGTGGCAAGTTGAGTCCAAGGTACATCGGGTCTTTCGATTCTTCGAACGTGTTGGAGAGGTTGCTTATAGATTGGCCTTGCCACCATCGCTGGAGGAAGTGCATGACGTATTCTATGTATCTCAGCTGAGGAGGTACGTGGCGGACAGCAATAATGTGCTTGATCACTCTGAGATCACAGTTGGACCGAGTTTGTCATACGAAGAGCAACCGGTAGGTATCCTCGATCGCCGAGTGAAGGTGTTGCGGAACCAATCTATTCTATTGGTTCGCGTGGCATGGAAGCATCACTCGCCAGGGGAGTCTACTTGGGAGCGCGAGGACGACATCCGTAATCGCTACCCGCAGTTGTTCGAAAACGAAGGTATGTCTTGCATTTTAAGTGCTATTATTTCCTTGCATTGCATTTGATCCCCCGACCTTAGTTTAATTTCGAGGACGAAA
>JANAVB010011972.1:0-84030 GCA_029216955.1 Iris pallida | reverse complement strand
AAACTCATACGGCCAAATCTGTCAGCCGCATAGCTTAGTAGCTACAGTTGCCAACCACTGGATGAAACTCGGCTAAAAAATCAACGCTTGCAGAAAACCATGCGGCAACAATTGCCAACCGTATGCGGCCAGCCTGCACGGTCGTGACTCCTAGCCGCATAAAATAACTCATCCAACGGCAGAAGACAACCGCATGCAGACAGCCTACACGGTACCCAATTCTAGCCACATAGCGTCCGTTCCACGCTTCTCTCGATCAGTCATCTTGACCGTCTCTCATGCGGTCCTGACTCTGATGGTTCTCTGGATGATAACCAGACTCTGTGGTGTTCAACTTGGACTCCTCCTATACGCACCCGCAAGTGCTAAAAGAAGGAAGTCTAGGACAGCGCGGCTCACCAAGCCCAGGCAGCTGTCCCAACCTCTAACTATCGGGGAGTCCCGTTGATTATCACACGGGCTTCTGATGGAAAGTTGTATAGAACCCTCGAGTCCAGCCCCCAGCGACAAAGACAAAGTGGTTCCTATGACCTGCGTGAGGCGATCCTTCATAAGCGCAAGGAAAGAGAAGGAGCCTCGGCGTGCAAAGAGTCCCCGCTTGGACATCACTGCACCCAATCATCGTCAACTGCTGTTGCAACAACGCGACAGCAATGGAAGATCGGCCGTCCGTCTTCCAAAGACTACGATCCGAGCTCAGAAGACGAGGTGCCTCCTGTTGTCTCCTGCAATTCCCCTCAGAAGTCCCCACCGAAGGAGAAAGAAAAAGACAAGCATCTCCAGTCCCAAGATATCAACCACTACAGCTAAGAAACTATCGTCTAAATGGTTGTCCGCTACCGGTGTATTCCAACACACCCGTTCAAAGACGAAATCTACCGCGATGGGAAATTCATCATCCACGTCACTGGAGGTTGAGGGAATTGGGGGTAGCACTCCTCCGAATATCCGCAACAATCTGATGTTTCAAGGAGCTGAGCCCGGACAAACAACTCTTCCATCAGGTGCACAGACGCTGATGTCCCCAAGGACATCCGTAACTCTCAAGACGAAGCAAGCTCTGAAGCTGGGGATACCGTTCCCTCCGAGTCCGAGCCCGAAGAGAACATTCCCACCTATCCCGATGACTTCTCGGTGCATGGGTACGACTCGGAGGCACGTCCTCCACCGTTCCTTCCATCACTCCTCATGTAAGGACGGTTTTCATGACGGACAGCAATCAAGGTGGTTCCAATGATCGCCAGCGCATCGACAATCTCGAAGCCATATTACTTGCTTTGGTCAAGTCTGTAGACGAGATTAAAGCGGCCATGCCAACTCTACAAGGAGACACCCGGTCAAACAAGCACGGGCCCTGCGGTCAATGTGGATTCGAACTCAGCGGCATCAAACCCGGGCAATAATCCTCCCGAATAACAGCCCCATATCGCTACAGACGAGACCCAAAAGTAAGAAGAAGGTCCAAGAGCTCCGAGCCATGTTCCATGTCCGAGAAAACGCTCAAGATCACAGAATACGGCAACCATACCCTGCTGAATGGAGGGATGTTCCATTCCCACCAAGATATAAGCCGTTCAATATCAACCCGTATGATGGCAAAACCTCAGCAAGTCGGTACATCACTTACTTCGAGGTCACCACCGACCATCTGCCCCATGATGATGCTATCCTCACACGGTTATTCATTGGGGCGTTGGAAGGAGTCGCCTTCGATTGGTACCATAATCTGCCGGACAACTGCATCCACTCCTTCACTGGCTTCAAGTGCCTGTTCTTGGAGCGATTCTACGAAGTAGGACAGGGCGTCACTATGTCCACTCTCATGGACGTCGTCCAAGGGGAGAAGGAGCTGACAAGAAACTACATCGAGCGGTTCCGCCAGACCGCCATGAAGCTGCCTTCCGGAAATCCAGATTCCTATTTAATTGAAATTTGCCAAAAGAGACTGCTTTCAACGATCAGTCTCTGGATGGGCGAAAGTCAATTCAAAGATTGGAAGGCGTTCATCATCAGCGCCACAAGCGCCGAAGAACGACTAAAGAGGCTCGCCAACTGGGATTGCACATCTCAGAAGGAGAAAACAAGGGCAAGCGTCCCAACAACGATAATGGGGGTAACCCCTCCAACAATCGGGACAGCAAGGGAAAGCAGGCTATGGTGGCCGATACAGCACAACAACCTGAGCCAAAGCCCGTAGACAAACAATGGCCTCAAGTCACTTACTCTTTTGAAGACGGCCACGTCAAGCCTATCTTGGACATGCTCATACAAGGAGATAGAATTCAGCTCCCTCCACCAAGACGGGAGCCTCGGCCGGCTGATCTAGAGAACCCAAAGTTCTGCCATTACCACCATTATGTACACCACCTACACACGACTGCTACCAACTAAAACGGTACATCCAAAGCCTCATCGATTCGAACGGTCTAGCCATCGATTTCGAAGAGGTAACCGTGGCAGCCAATATGGTATCCGTACAATTCGGCAGCTTCCCTCCGACGGAAACTCAGGACGGGGTAATCCCCGTCCTCTGGCAACGATGGAGATTACCAATCTTCTACCTCCCCGGGAACAGGCTGCTGGTCTAGTACCTCTCACCACATCACGAGGGGAGGTCATGTGGGTCCATCCAGACTTGGTGTTAGAAGTAACTCGGCCCACACCATCTTCCACTAACAAAAAGAAGAGTGGAAAAATCAGGACCTGCCACACAATCTCAGCAGACAACGAGGAAGCTACAGCCATCGTCATGCGGTCCGGAGCGCCATCCAAACCTGTGGTTGACAATCCAGCTGAAAATCATCAACCCACTACAACTGATGCTCCGGGACCGGCTCAGCCTTCGACGACCGACAAGCCTAGGCCGAAGGAGACTCGCTTCGACAAATCTCTCCGAAAAGAAGCAGCCCAAGGGCTAGAGAGGCCCTACAACTTTGACATCTTAGCACAATTGGCTAACACACCGGCCAAGTTGTCACTATACGAACTACTAAGGCTCTCCAAGGACGTTCGTATTGCATTGAGCGAAGCACTCCAAAATGCCGATGCTTATCTGGCTCAATCCAACCTCACCGGGAGGACTCACCCATGGATCTCCAAGACAGTGTCTGCACGGGGGCAATGCCCAATATCGTCTTCACTCCGCAGGACATGCTCATCAAAACCAACCTACATGATCGCCCGCTATACTATACGGGATACATCGGCGACGTAAAGGTGGAGCGGATGCACATAGATCCTGGCTCTTCCATAAGCATCATCCCGAAGGGCCTGCTACATCATCTTCGCATCCCAATGCATCGCTTGATGCCTACAAGCACCGCCATTAGCGGTTTCAATTCGGGCAGGAGCTACCCTATTGGGAAGATTCGTCTGAAGTATCAAATTGGCGACCTCCAATCTGAAGTCACCTGCTACGTCATAGATGCAGACACTTCTTATAACATCCTCTTGGGGCGCCTATGGATATACGATTACATGATCGTGCCTTCCACGCTACACCAGTGCTTTAAATATGTCGACAAACACGGCTTCGTGAAGACGGAATTTGCTGATATCGATCCCTTCAAAGGGGTCGAATCCTACTACTCAGACTCCTGCCTATACGAAAAGTCGAAGAGGCACCTTGATGAAGGAGACGCACAAGTTCATACCGAGACAGCTACGGGATCAGAAGGACCCCTAACGATCCACCTCCAAGCTCGCAAACCGGGCAAGTCCGCACCCCTTACTGCCACTCTGCAGAAGGACGCAATCAGCCTCTCGGCGCAAGAGAAGCAGATGATAATCCGGCTACCAAGGTCCGGCCAAGTGCCAAGACCCACAACGGGGCCACTAACAATCAGACTACCGAGAGTCAGTCAACCCCAAACAGGGAAGCTCAATCCCTCCGACAAGCCGCTGACGATACGCCTTCGCAGGAAGGATCGTCACCCCGATGTAAGGTCTGACACTTCTAGTGAACCAGCCACTCCTCACCCCACATCAAATGCCAAACTGGGGGTCGCTAGTCTGCCAACAACTCCACGCTCTGGCCCATCAACTGAACCACTGACAATCAAGCTTCCCAGGTCGTCCTCTCAGTCTTCGTTCACACAGGGGGTAGCCGAAGAGGAACCGGAGCTAGCTAAGTATGTGGCTGTCCACACTGTTGTCCCCTCCGCTGATGATGTAATCCCCCTAGAAAAGATACCTTACTTCATCAATAAAGGGTTATCTTTGAACTACACCGAGCTCAATAAGCTATGTATAATATATGCTATGGAACACGGTATAGGCACTCACCTACACACACAAGTGACAAATGTGTACACCGCGATCCAGCTTACTCCAGTAGAAGACGCTTACCGAATATTCGAGGGAGAAGACCATCCAATCATCTTCGGCAGGACGAACAACCCGCATCCCCTCACCGTAGAAGAAGCCGACCTCGGGTCAGATGCCGAGAGACTGCCTCTGTATCTCTATAGCCCCCAATCCAAATATCTCATGCAGAAACAGGGGTATGATCTGGAGACGACGCCAGGATTGAACTACGACACTGGGCGACGATTACCTTTGAAGCCGCCAGTCCCGACGGACAAACCACGGAACTACTATAACAAAACTCGATACGGGTTAGGGTATGTAACGCCTACTACGACCGCTGAAAGTTCAGACAAAGAATGCGACTGGCAGTCACATTCAAACGGATCACCAACTTTCGATTCAGATACCAGCATCGGAGATGCGTTCAGACAAGTCATGTCAGTCAACATGGCATTCGCCGACGCTTACAGAAAGACAAGGACATTCCCGAGATCCTCGAGCTAGAGCCGTGGGCCCAGCAATTGGATGCACAATGGGAAAAATGGTTCGAACTGAGAGAACCTCCTACTGAAGATGAGGTTATACAAGTTGACCTCGGCAGCGAATTATCTCCGAAACCGATTTTCATCAGTAAAAGCCTAACAGACGAAGAACGGGAGTCGCTGCTAGAACTTGTCAGAGAGTACATTGATGTGTTCGCCTGGAGCTATGAAGACATGCCAGGGTTAAATCCCGACATCGCCCTTCACAAACTCAACATTCGACCAGATGCGAAGCCAGTCAAGCAACAACAATGATGCTTCCGTCCAGGCATCATGGACACGATCAAAGCCGAAGTCAACAAACTGATAGCCAGCAGCTTCATTCGTGAGGAGCAACATCCAGACTGGGTCGCCAACATAGTACCCGTCCTCAAGAAGAATGGGAAGATTCGATTCTGCATCGACTTCCGCAACCTGAACGAGGCGTGCCCTAAAGATGAATTCCTCCTTCCTATCACAGACATCATGATCGACAATACCTGCGGCTTCGAACGTATGTCATTTATGGATGGCTTCTCGGGGTACAACCAAATCAAAATGTCTCCTGACGACGAAAAGCATACATCATTCCGAACACCGATTGGCACGTACTGCTACACAGTCATACCTTTCGGTTTAAAGAATGCTGGTGCCATATATCAAAGAGCCATGAGCGTCATCTTCAAGACCACTTACGCAAGACGGTGGAGTGCTATGTTGACGATATAGCCGTTAAGAGTCGTAGCAAAGGAGACCATCTGCATGATCTAAGGACGGTGTTCGATCTAATGCGAGCGCAATTTGAAAATGAACCCTACGAAGTCCTTTCTGGGTATATCCAGCGGAAAGTTCTTAGGCTTCATCATCACTGCAAAGGGTATCCATGTAGACCCTGAGAAGACAAAAGCAATCATGGAGATGGGTCCCCCGAGAAATCTTCGCGAACTCAGAGGCCTTCAAGGGAGGCTAGCTTATATCAGAAGATTCATTTCCAACCTCTCCGGGCGATGCCGACCATTCACGCACCTCATGAAGAAAGGAGTCTCATTCGTATGGGATGAAGAATGCCAGCAGGCTTTCGACAGCATCAAAGAATATTTGTCAAATTCTCCAGTTTTGGTGGCCCCGGTTCTTGGAAAACCATTCCTGCTCTATGTACGAGCAATAGAACACTCCCTCGGGACTTTGCTGGCACAGAACAACGATGCAGGCCACGAACAGGCCATATATTCAGTCGAATGATGATTGGGCCAGAGCACCGATACACCGCTGTGGAGAAGGAATGCCTCGCCCTGGTGTTCGCCATTCAAAAATGCGACACTATATCGCCGGATAAACGATACATGTGATCTCACGAGTCAACCCTCTCAGAGTCCTCATGACTAAACCAGGGGCACTTAGCTCTCGACTCGCTACATGGACAATATTATTGTCCCCTTATCATATGATCTTTGTCCCACAAAAGACAGTCAAAGGTCAGGCCCTGGCGGACTTTTTAGCAGCCCACCCAGGCTCGGAGTCCTTCAGAATATATGAAGAGATCCTAGACGAGGTTGCCGACTCGCATGCAACCTCTCACGAGGCTATATGGCGAATATTCTTTGACGGTGCTTAAGGACCGAACCTAAAGGCAATATAGTCGTCGGAGTCGGGTAGTGCTGATCTCCCCTTCCGGATTGGTGATTAACCGAGCTTATTTCCTCACCGAGCCCTGCTCTAACAATGTGGCCAAGTACAATGCTCTGGTCATTGGCCTCCAACTTGCAAAAGAGCTGGGGGTAGAATACCTTGAAGCATACGGCGATTCCCAACTAATCGTCAATCAGATCCGGGGCTCATACGAGGTCCGCCACGAAGACATGATCCCTTATCACCAAATAGCGATCGATATCATCTCGTCATTCGAGGGGTTCTTCATCGAGCACGTCCTCAGACTCCGAAATATTGAAGCCGATGCCCTAGCTGGTCTTGTCGCTTCCATAGCAGTTCCGAATTAAGATCGCCAATCAGTGGATGTGATAGGCCACGAACTGGTCTGTCCCAAAAATAATGTACAATTCGCGACGAGTTATTCCGCACAGACGATCGATGATGCCCCAGATTGGAGACAACCATTCATCGACTTCGTCGTCTACGACATCCTGCCCGAGAACCCAAAGGAAGCCACTTCCATCAGAAGGCGTTCTCTCAGATTCTTCTACGATACAGAGACGAAGATGCTGTATCGCCGCTCCTATGACAGATTACTGCTTCGGTGTCTGTCAAATGCAAAAGCCAAGAAGCCGTACGAGAAGCTAACGACGGTGTCTGCGGGGCCCACCAGCTCGGCCCAAAATTGCAAGACCACCTTCGACGAATGGGCTACTATTGGCCCACGATGGTGGCAGATGCGATAGATTATGCAAAATGTAAAGCCTGCTAAGTCCACGCGGACTTCATTCACTAACCATCCGAATTCCTACATCCGACAGTAGCGTCCTGGCCATTCGAAGCATGGGGAATGGATATCATTGGTCCAATCACCCCACCTTCCTTCCGAGGACATCGCTTCATACTTGCGATCACTGAATACTTCTCCAAATGGGCGGAAGCTATCCCACTCGCAGAAGTTAAAACTTCGAACGTGATCAGCTTCCTTAAGCATCACGTCATCTACCGCTTTGGACTGCCCCAAAGGATCATCCATGATAATGGTCCACAGTTTGCAAGCCACGCATTCTATCGGTTTTGCGACAAGCACCGTATTCAGAATGTCGCTTCGACACCGTACAACCCAGCAGCAAACGGGTTAGCAGAGGCGTTCAAGAAAACAATCATCAAACTCCTCAAGAAGTTTGTCTCCTCCAACAAATACGACTGGAACGAGAAGCTCGGTGAATGCTTATGGGCTTATCGTACCACAGTTCGAACAGCCACTGGGAATACGCCATTCTCCCTAGTGTACGGGAGTGAGGCAGTTCTCCTATTAGAGACTCAAATACCCTCACTCCGCGTCGCCCTCACTTATCAATTGACGACGGATGACAACTACCGACGTCGACTGCAAGAGTTAGAGGCCTTAGATGAAAAGCGCCTCCTAGCTCAGCAAAGGATCGAGCTGTACCAAGCACGCATCTCAGGAGCCTTCAACAAGAAGGTCAAAATCAGAACATTCCAAGTGGGCGATCTTGTTCTGGCAGTCCGGAGGCCAATGGTCATGACTCACAAGACCGCCGGCAAGTTCCAGCCAAAATGGGAAGGCCCATTTATCATAGAGACAGTATTCTCCAACGGTGCTTACCGCCTCGCTAAGCAAAATGGAGACTTGCTCATGTTGCCCGTCAACGGCAAGTTCCTGAAGAAATACTATCTAAACAATATCCCAGATTATTGAGTTACGTACCCGCTGGTACCTCTGAACTCACCATCACAACATTCTAAATTTCTGAGTCACGTACCCGCTGGTACCACTGAACTCACCCTCATAGTTTCCCAGATTTTCGGAGTCACGTACCCGCTGGTACCTCTGAACTCACCATCATAACATTCTCCAGATTCTAGGTCATGTACCCGCTGGTACCTCTGAACTCACATTTCGGTCACTCTTCCAGGTAGCAAGTCATGTATGATCATACCTCTGAACTTTCTTCTTGAAGGAGATCCTCCCTCATGATCTAATACCCGTACTCCCAGTGAACAAAAAAGGGTAATCGATCCACAAATTTCAAAAATGGCCATGTCCTCATTACCTCTGAGTCGTTCCACTTTCGCCAAAAACAAATCATCCCTACCTAGAATTGCCATGTCCTCATTACCTCTGAGTTATTCTATGTACCCCCCCCCCCCCGTCAAAGGAACCCTCATGCTCACCATGTCCTCAGTACCTCTGAGTCAGTATGATAGTTCCTTTCTTTTAAACTTGTTGACCGTATCCAAAACCAGGGTAGGTTAGGGATAATAGGTCCACGCAAAATGTCCCAATAAGAGGATTATTACAAAGCAAAAGAGTGAAGCAAATTATATATTCCATTCAGAAAGCGGTTACATCCACATGATTGCAAGCAAGTCAAAAGAGTTCTTCATGAAGGCAAGAAGAATGGCGAAACAAATAAAAAGACTACAGACAGACATCCACGGGAGGCCCCTACATCCTAGTTACATGAGCGCATATACCATTCCCTCAACCATCTCACATATGAAGGATGCAAGTGAAGAGCATCCTCGTCCAGAATAAGAGAAACAGGGTTCCAGCGCTGCCACCCTCAACAGTCTCGATATTTGGAGGGCTGCGTTCCCCTCAGGCGCAGGTTCTTCTTTCTTCACTTCCTCCTTAACAGCGGGAGATCCCTGGCTGATGACAAGAGGCTGCAGCTCCTCTGACGCCGCAGTCTCAACATTCGGTGGAGATACTGCGAGAACCAAACGAAGAAAATGAAAACAGTCAGAAATATTTATGCGGCTCGTTTTAGACAAGTCTCATGCGGCTCAGACATGGGGTATATCCTCATGCGGCTCAATCATGGGACGTGTATGCGGACCATGTAGTTTGAGAAGTTCACGTCAAAGTCGTGTACATGAAGCATGCAGTAAAGCAGGCTCTGCTAGGGTTTCAAATCGACTACCTAATCCTTACCTTCGATGGCAATATGAACGTCAAATCGAACGGGGGACGCGACAGTCGAGGGCGAAGCCGATTTTTACTCCTCGCCACAGCCTTCTTCACAGCCTTAGAAGCTCTGGGTGCCATTGTTGTCTGATGATCAGAGAAAGAAAACACAAAATCTGAGTCAAGAATAGTTTAAGAGAGAAGACCGTCCAAATGTCCTTCTATTTATAGACAGAGGACTATGGACCGACGCCTCGTACAAACGCGATCAACTCTTCGGTTATCGAGCCAAACCAGCCTGAGCTCTTGGGATCCTGTCCCAAAAAGATCCACACGCATGGCATAATAACGTGGCAAAGAGCTTATGCGGTTCAAATGGCCATGCGGCTGATAGCAACTATGCGACTCAGATGGTCAGGAGGCAGATATTCCTATGCGGCTAGGCCATCCATGCGGCTAAGACGCCCTTGCGGCAGAACTTTCCATGCGGCCAAGATATCCATGCACGGCTAGAGAACAGCCATGCTTCTTATTCAAAGTATTTCAATTTTGCAAATTGAAAACTTTGAAGGGGGTCTTGTAGAAGCATGGAAAATACTAAAGAAAATGACTCATGCGGCCAGGAAAGATCCATGCGGCCCGAGGCATTCCATGCGACTCAGAAGACACGTGGCCTAACAGTGCTCCCCTCCACCCATGCTGCATTAATTGCTTTGACGGCTGACCCCTCTGAAAAGTTGACAGCCCTAACAAAAGCAGATATTATGGCTCCGTCATAATGATGAATCTCTAGGGAAGAGAAAAGAGATCTCTGCACAAATCCCCTAAGAGCCATAAAAATGCCATGTGGCCTTGCCACGTGGGCGTTCGTATGCGGCTCACTTCTCATGCGGTTTAGGATAAATCCTATGCGGCTCAGGTCAAGGAAGCCTCATGCGGCTCGAGCAAAGAACTTCTCATGCGGTTCAGAGTGAATCTGTCCTATGCGACTCAGGCCAAGAAAGCCTATACGGCTCGAGCAAAGAACTTCTCATGCGGTTCAGAGTGAATCTGTCCTATGCGGCTCAGGCCAAGAAAGCCTCATGCGGCTCGAGCAAAGAACTTCTCATACGGTTCAGAGTGAATATGTCCTATGTGGCTAAGGCCGAGAAAGCCTCATGCAGCTCGAGCGAGGACTTCTCATGCGGTTCAAGAGGATCATGTCCATGCGGCTCAGACGGATATGTACCTATACGGCCCACAAGGATTACTCCATTGTGGTTCGAGGGCTCAAGTGAGGGCCACTGCCCAGGCAGCCCTGACACGTGGGCTTAACCATATGCGGCTCAAATTCATATACGGCTCACTCGTCATGCAGTCCAGACCCCCCAGCAGCTCCTAGGACACGTGTCCTAAACCGATTAATTCTCAGATTTGCTGCCATTAAAGATTGGGTCAAATCCCAATAATCTGGGACACGTGGCAGAAGAATAAATTTAATTTTCAGAAGACCATTATGAGGATTTATTCCAATCAGCATTAATTGCTAATGGGATTTGGTGTAGTCTACACTCGATGGCTTGGATTCGTCACAATCAAATTGAACGGCCAGGATTGACCAATCTACAGGCCGCGCCATCTCCAAGAGCTAATCATTGGCAACCCTAATGATCACATCCACTATTATAAATAGCAAGGTACCATTCCCTTGTAAAAAAATATACAACATCAGAGAGAAATACATATATACAGAGAGACTTCCCCCCATAGTCAGAGAGAGAATACACAGAGAGAGAGAGAAGCCAGAAGAGCAACAGAGGAGCAAGAAGAGCATTTCTTCATCAACGCCAACCATCTTTTCACAGGCCAAGGCTGCATACCGATCGTCCAAGGAGTAAGGCAGGGCTGCCGTCGCCTTCTCGAGCCTCTATCGTCAGTCCCAGAATCTAAAATAAACAACTGTACTTAGACTGCTGTACCTAGGTTTTCGTCCCTAGGCTTTCTTTGTACAAGCGAGTTTGTAACGTGAAGTAAATGTCCGGTCCTCCGATAATTGTTCTGTTCTTTTATATTTTATGGCAAACAAAATCATATAATAATTTCATAACAGATTGAATCGGGAGAAGACCCGAATATGGTGACCTGTTCCTCGCCACGTACATGAAGGGGAAGCGGTTCGTAGACAACAAGGCTCGGGACACCTATGTAAGTTTTACTTAGTGCTAGTTCATTAATATTAATTTTTAGTTACGTAGAAAATTCATATATATGTTATTTCTAGGCCGAGTTTTAGAAGTTTTACTTAATGCTAGTGCATTAGTATTAATTTTTAGCGACCACGTGAGAATTCATATAGATGTTATTTCTAGGCCGAGTTTTTGAGGCTTAGGGACGCCGGGCCGACACGGTCAGAGGAGGCTGGTACTAGCACTTCCCAGCAGCCCCCGACCGCGTAGTTCAGTCAGATGACGAGCTGTGGATGAGGGCCGTTGGTGGCATGCATAGGGGTACGTACTATGGTACGGGCTCCTTTGGTGTCTTCATTGCGTCACAGGCCTCTGCGACCGCCACTAGTGTGCCCGGCCCCGCACATACTGAGGAGTCGCTCTGCCAGCAGCAGAGTGACGTCCTTGCGCAAATCAGAGCTCTGCGTGACGAGATGATAGAGAGGGGGCACCGCATACAGATGATTCTGCGCTCATCTCACGCTTTGAGAGGCTGGAGGAGACTATGGAGGTGCTTCAACAGATGACCCGTGCTACGTAGGAGGCTACGCAGCGGTTGGTCGAACAGATGCAGTATTTCCAGGAGATTGCAGCAGAGCGACCGTCTGTTGGTACGCCGGGAGCATCATCTACATCCGACGGTGCACGGGAGGACATGTTCGTCCACCTGTTGTCACCAGAGGAGTATCAGACGATCCTGACGTTGCGACGACAGTCATCTGGTGGCGCTCCTCCTCCAGTACCGTGTCTAGCTCCAGGCGATCAGTAGTTTTGATTTGCATTTTTGGACTGTACTATATTTTTCACTTTGTACGTATTTGGAGATATTCAGTTTTTTCGTTGCGGATATTGGGTTTGTACGTGTTTGCGATATTAATTTGGTTTGTTCAGGATATTATATTGACATTATTTGTTACGGATAGTATTTTTTATATTTTGTATATTCTGGAATGTATTGTGCGTGCCAGTGTTGAGTGTTCCACCGAGGGGGTCGGCGAACCCAGGATTGGATTCTGTATTTTGTGTTTTGTATTCTGTATTTTGGCTCAGGCTCCAGCTCCATTTGCATTCTGGAACCTATTTTTTTCATATTTTTTTACCTTAGCGACGTTATTTAACGTCGCAAAATCGACGTTAGTAAATGTCGCTAAAAGCGTAAAAGCTTCGCTAAATGCTGACGTGGCACCATAATATGATGTCAGCTCGTCGTCGCCAAAACGTCGCAAGAGTGTCGCTAAACGGCAACCACACGATAACGTCGCCTTATACGTTGCTAATTAGCGTCAACGATCATACGTCGCAAATAACGTCGCTAATTAGCGACATTAAAACGTCGCCCTAGCGACGTTTTGCGATGTTTTCTCGTTTAGCGACACGTTTTTTCCGTCGTTTCCAAAACGTCGCCCAAAACGTCGCTAAATTCACTTAGCGATGCTTTTATCGAGTTTAGCAACGTAATGTAACGTCGCTAATTTGATAAATTTTTGTAGTGTTCCTTCTCGGCCTTCTCCTCAGGTAGCCCCCCTCTCTCCCTCTCTCACACACAGACACACAACACACACACACACACACACGCTCTCCCTCCTCCGGCGTCCTCCTCCTCTGGTAGCCTCCCCTCACACACACACACACACACACACACTGCACACACATACACTCACTTTCTCACACACATACTGCACACACACACTCTCACTTTCCCACACACATACTTCACGAACACACATAAATTTTCTGAAAGCTTATCTATCATACATGGTGCTTTCTACATGTGTGTGTTGTTTGTATATACATGTGTGTGTTCTTTATGTATAGAGAGAACTATTATCTCTGAGACAGAAATTGTTGTATATAAGGATGTATATGTATATACATGTGTGTGTTCTTCATATAGATAGATGGATAGATATATATAGATAGATAGATAGATAGATAGATGTATATGTATATGCACATATTTTTATACTTGTGATACACTTGTGATACATATCTCTATGCATATTTTTGATACATATTCTCTATGCTTGTGATACCAATAGTGTCGTAAAATAATATATGGTACGACATGGTGATCAGGACAGTTCCTGCAGCCATTCGACTGGTGAGGCAGAAACTATGTAGCCGTAGATAAAGTTGACTGTCTCCGATCCCCATCCCTCGGCAATGATGATACGACAACCTATCACTATATCTTATAGTAGTAGATGATGTCTTAGTATTACATTATATGGGTTCATCTTGATTCTGTTACATCCTTCAGATACTAGATTTGATAAGAATATATACTACACCATATGTACAGAACATAGATGATTCAAACTAATGTATGCTAGAATGAATTTTGGGTTATGTTCTAAGCCATTCGTCCCCACACTTGGCAATTAAGCATGTGAAATATCATTGAAGAACATAAAATTTGTGGTCGTTACTGCAGAAAGTGAAGACCGACATGAACTGACGCACGCAAAAGGATGGGATCAAAGTTGTAACAAGTAAAGTTATGTTTTAGAAAAAGAACTCATGTAAGCTCTTTGTTCACAAAGTAAGATATAATAATACAGAACAAGTATCGAGTTTATAACTCTTGTAAGCTCTATACTTGAGTTACAAACTCGATACTTGTTCTGTATTTATTAATTATAGCTTGCTTTGTGAACAAAGAGTTTACAATAGTTCTTTTTCTAAAGCACAACTTTACTTGTTCCAGCTTTGAACCCCTCCTTTTCGTGCGTCAGTTCATGTCGGTCTTCACTTTCTGTAGTAACGACCACAAGTTTTTTTTTGATCAACGATATATTTCACATGCTTAATTGTCAAGTATATATGGGGACGATAAGTTTATGGTAGTAGATGATATCTTAGTATTACATTATGACTGTCCTCCAATTAACCTCAATCCTACGACAATGATGACACAATAACCTATCACTATATCTTATAGTAGTAAATGATGTCTTAGTATTACATTATGTGAGTTCATCTTGATTCTGTTACATTCTTCAGATACTAGATACGATAAGAACATACTACACCATATGTACAGAATAGATGATTCACACTAATGTATGCTAGAATAAATTTGGGTTGTGTTCTGAGCCATCCGTTCTCACACTTGTCAAAAAATCAAATATAACCTTTTTATCTGCTTTCAAAAATATAGATGAGGGAAACACAGATTGCTGAGGTGGCTCCTCCTACTGTTAAGGAGGAAGTGGTACCGGTAGCTAGTGAGACAGGGTATGCAATAGATACATATATCTACTAGTTTGTTTCTTTTCTGGAATTACAAAACATATATGAATTATACATTGAGTGTCAATCTTTGCAGAATTATCTTAAAATGGATATGAATTACTATCTGCAAACCGTTTGTGGATGTACAATCGCCATCCTGATGACATGTGTGGTGTGCGGGATAAATTTATACAGGGTGCAACAGTTCCTGCAGTTTGCCAAGGCGTTCCCTCAGTACATGGACCGCACATGTGTTTGTAGACATGCAGTAAGCATGATCAAACAAGATCAAACCAGGACATAGGCAATGAAGAATTAATGATGGATGAAAGACGGCGTCATATAAACAGATTTCTCTGAACCGCCTAGCGACCTATCCGGGGCCTCGCATCGGGGGTTCCACTGTTATCAAAGGGCTCTTAGTTTTTCTATTTGTTCCAAGTCTGTAATCTTTAATTTATTGAGTCTAGGAGAATGTGTACGTTGAGTCGCACTGTGTCATCTCAATCCCTAGATATATCTCTCAAGCTCTACCATACAAACAGACCAATTCCTGAACCAAGCCCAAGCTCCACCAAGCCAAACAAAGTCCAAAGGCCATTCTGTCACCTAGGAGGCAGAGTTCGGGTCGAACTCTACCCCCACACAGAGTTCGGACCGAACTCTGTCCCCTAATTTTCAGTACCCTGATTTTTAGGGCCTGTTTGGTACAAGCTGTCTAACGTTCAAATTTGAATTCATAGGGTAGAATTCAGACCGAACTCTACCTCTCTAGAGTAGTAAATAAGGCTTTATTCTCTCATTTTACATTATCTTTTTATCTCCACTCTCCATCATCTAAGTCTTATACTACCTAAGCCTTACTCTTCCAATCTACTAGCCACAACAGTTCCTAAGCTCCAAGGTGCTCAAGTACGATTCAGCTAGAAGTTTTCGTGCAAGAGTTGAAAAGAAACGTCACTTGGAAAATTCTAAGTTTTGCCACCTGCATCTGTAAGAAGTTTGTGTGCTCTTCTGAGTAAAGGCACGTGGTTGTACACTATTTCATAAATAGTGAATTTCAATCCTGTGCTAGAGTTATCAGGCCTAGACTAGTCCTCTACGAAAAAATCAGGTTAAAACTACTGTGTCTGCGAATGCTCTTCTGATCTTTATTTACTTCTGTATTTCTCTCTGATTTATTTACTATCTTGATAGTTGTTTTGTTGAGGTGATATAGAGTTAATTTTTATTTGGTGATTATCGACATAAACTCTATTCACCCCCCTCTAAAGTTGCCTACACGTTATTTTAGTGCAGACCGTCCTGCTCACCGCTACTTCCGACGCGGCTCCGCCGACCACGTCCTGCGGGTGTTCGACGGAATGCCGCACATGGACGTCGTCTCCTCCGTCACCGTCTCGGGCCTCGCCACCCTCGGACGTCCCGCGACGGCCCTGCGCGTCTTCGCCTCCATGAGGCCCCACGCCGCCCCGAATGCCACCACCGTGGCCTTTGCCGTGTCTATCTCCGTCGGGCTCGGATCCTTGGCGCTGGCCCGGTGCTTGCACGCCTACGTTGAGAAGGCCGGGTTCGGAGGCCGTGTCTCCGTCCGGAACTCCCTGGCGCTGGTCCGATGCCTGCACGTCTACGTACGTTGAGGAGGCTGGGTTCATGTTGGTCATTATGGCCCAGGTTATCTACTAGTATATATATATATATACACTACTATTTTGTCTGTCGCTGTGGTGCTTGTGCGGACCCGCGGCCATGTGGCGTGCCGCCATTGGCCCCCTGGTCCGGGGTGGGCCTGTGCTAGCATGGGGGACCAATGGTTGGCTGCCTCGTATGTGGGCCGGTACGGTCACCTCTTAGTGGTCCGCAAAATATTATTTTCGATATATATTACAGACAGTGAGGAGTCAGGATTACTGATATTATTTTGGTGGTCAATTTTTGTTGGGTTTGTAGCCTTTTTTTGGTTTTTAGTCCCACATCGGCTAGAAAGGAATGTGTATCTCCATATATATGAGTCTTTTCTCTTTATGGAGATGCACATGTAGTGCACATGGGTGTGTGCCATGTGGATTAATTATTAATGGTATAAAGGCTTAATCAACAATTAAGAAGCTGTAAGCTTTTTGCTCTTGGAAATTTATTTCCATGGAGCTAAGCTCCGTAGGAGCTTAGCGACTCGGACTCGGACTCGGGCTCGGACTCGGGCTCAAGGGCTCATGAGGCGTAATGTGGCGTTTTGTTGGCGCACTTTGCACTTAGCACGTCAGCATCGTCGCTAGGCGCATAGTGCGCTAAAGTTGCGCTCGTTGCGCGAGCCACTTGCGCGACCACGTTGCGGCCGTTACGCGAGCCCAGTTATGCTGGCCCAGTTACGCAGCCCAGTACGCAGCCCAGTACGCCCAGTACGCACAGTATGCAGCGTACGCAGCGTGCGTAGAGTGCAGTGTGCGCAGCGTACGCAGTGTGCGTAGAGTGCGTAGTGTGCGTAGGGCACGTAAAAGGGGCTGTGTGTGTATGATTGGCTGCATATTAGAGTGGAACGGTTGCAGCAGTTGCGGCACGTTCAGGAGTGGTTCTGCCACCACCCTGAAGTTCAGGCAACTGCTTGGCAACCGCCCCTGGACTATATATGCAGGTCCTCTCCTCTCTCTGAGTGCAGTAGTAATCAGAATTCCAAGGAGAAAAACTCTAAGTGTTCTTTAACACAACAGAGTAGTGAGCGTGTTCTTTAACACAAACACTAGTATTTTTGTACGCGTGGGTTCTGTTACTTCAAACAGAGAGAGAAGAGTAGAGCCATTGCCAGAGGAGTTCGCCGTCTTCCAAGGAGTCAGAAGAGCAGGAGTGTTCCAAGGTTTTCCGTTAACCTTGCTGGTTCCTGGAAGCTGTTCGCAGAGGGCGAATAAAGCTTTGAGCAACGGTGATCATTCACCCCAGCATTTCCATCTCTCGCCTGTCATCCTTCAGTTGCCTTTAGTAGTTCTGTCAGTATCTTCTTTTTAGAAGGCACTACTGCCAGTTTGCTACGATCACGAAAATCTCTTTAGATTATTCGTGTATTACGATATCTTTTTAGATCTCGTAATTTGCAGAATCCTTCTGGATCTCTGTTGTAAAACCTTCTTTAAGGAATTGCATTTGAAACGTTGTCTTTACAACTGTTTCAGTTTTGTATTTTCTATCGAAAAGCGTGCCCCCGTTCCCGGTAATAACAATCTCAAAGCTTTATTGCTACGATGGAAAATATTAATGCTTCACTCCTAAACACTGACTTCTGTAAGTTAGAGAAGTTTGATGGAGAACATTATCAAGTCTGGAAGAGGAAGGTTTATCTCACTCTTCAACTCAGAGACGTTGATCACGTACTGCTTGAAGAGGAACCTACTGTTCCAGATACTGGGTCTGCTGCCGCAATCACTACGGCTACTAAACTTCAGGCCAAGTGGAGAAGGGAGAATAGCATTTGCAGTTGCTTATCCTGAATGCTATGGAGGATTCCTAGCAGAATCCTATTCTAAGAAGAATATCGCTAGAGACATATGGAAGTCTCTAGAAAAACTGTACGAAGAAGACAAAAATAGGAGCAAAATATTTGTGGTTGAAAAATATCACAAATGGCTCTTTGAGGACGAGAAGTCCATGCTGCCGCAGGTCAAAGAATTTCTGAAGCTGCGACAGAAGTTGGAAGACGAGGCTATGCCCCTCCCCGACAAGTTTGTTGTTGGAGGGATTGTCTCAAAGCTCCCCGCTGGGTGGAGTAAGTTCTATGCAAACATGCATAGGAAGAAGCTGGAGATCACCCTTGAAGATCTCCTGCAAGAAATTTATGTTGAAGACCAGATGAGGGCTCAATATAAAGTTGACACGCTTTCCAAGCAGATGGCTAACGCAAACTTGGTTTCATCAAGGGAACCAAAGGAAAAGGAAAAGCGTGCAGATTTCCAGAAAAAGAAGAAGAACCCTAACAACTTGAATGTTAAGGGAACTTCTTTCAAGTCAAAGAAATCTAAGGTAAAGATGCCTTGTTTCAAGTGTGGCCAGTTGGGCCATTTCAAAAGTGAATACACAGCACCGGCCAAGAAATCAGAGCAAGGTGAGCCTAGCAAAGTCTCAATGATTACTGATGTAATTGCTATGATTGGACAAGTTGATGCTGTAGGATCTGATTCAGACTGGTAGGTAGATACTGGAGCCACCTGCCATGTCTGCTCCAGTAAGGAGTGTTCACCACCTACACACCTACTTCTGAAGCGGTTGTGATGGTGAACCAAGCACAAGCTGAAGTGCTCGAGATCGGGACGGTGGTGTTGAAGCTGACTTCGGGAAGTCTCTGACGCTTCAAGGCGTAAACACGTACTGCTATCGCCAAGAACCTGGTCTCGGGAGGCCTACTCTGCAATGCAGGCCTCAGGATGGACATCAATGCTGGCCAGATGGTGATGTCTATCAAGGAAATATTTCGGAAAGCTTTTTATACCGAAGGAATGTTCAAGATTCAGCTTGTAAATCAGTCCAATATAATTAATGTAATTAATGAAGTCACTCATTCTGGTTATACTCTTGAGTTGTGGCATAATAGGCTAGGACATGTTCATTGTAACGAATAAACAGAATGTCTAGTCTAGGACTTATCTCCAAATGTGGGGGTAAGGTAGAGAAATGTGAAGTTTGTGCCCAAACGAAGATCACAAGAAAACCCTTTCTCGGGTTAATCGAAGTACAGATCTTCTGGAGTTGGTTCACTCCGATATTTGTGACTTCAAACAGTTCTCTACAAAGGCCGGGATGAAGTATTTCATAACCTTCATCGATGACTTCTCAAAGTATGCGTTCGTCTACTTGCTGAAGGCTAAAGACGAAGCATTCGAGAAGTTCAAGGAGTTCAGAGCCGAAGCTGAGCGGCAGACTGGACAACAACTCAAAAGGATAAGAAGTGATCGAGGTGGGGAGTACAGGTCTCATGAATTCGCATCGTTCTGTAAGAACATGGAATTGTCAATGAGACTATGGCTCCGTACTCTCCTCAATCAAACGGAGTAGCTGAGAGGAAGAACAGGACGTTGACAGAAATGATAAATTCAATATTGTTGACTGCTGGCCTTCCTAAGTGCTACTGGGGAGAAGCTGCATTGACGGCCACTTTTATTCTAAATAGAGTGCCTCATGCAACTTCAGACGTTACTCCTCATGAACTCTGGTTCAAAGTCAGACCTAACTTGAATGTCATTCGAGTGTGGGGTGTCTGGCGTATGTCAAGCTTCCAGATCTAAAGATTCAGAAGCTTGGGACAAGGACTACAAAGACGATCTTCTTGGGGTATGCTGAGAAGAGTGATGCTCGGAGATTTCTTGATATTGAGCCAAATTATATCATTGAATCTCGCGATGCAGAATATTTTGAAGACAAGTTTGTAAGGCACAAGAATATTGTTCTTCCGGATGTTCCGGAGAATAATGAGGGTGCACAAGAGACTGAAGTCTTCAATGAAGATGTGGTCCAAGAAGATGTTGTTGTTGATACAACAGTTGAACCAGAACAAGCTGAGTCGTCAGCTAAGCGTGTGAGGAGGCCGAAGGACTTCGGAAGTGACTTTGTCACCTATCATGTGGAAGCAGATCCGCTTACCTATGATGAGGCGATGAAGACCAGAGACGCAGTTTTCTGGAAGGAGGCGATTGACAATGAGATTGATTCTATCACCTCAAATAATACTTGGGTGTTGGTTGATCTTCCTAAGGAGCGAAACCCATCGGATGTAAATGGATCTTCAAGAAGAAGATGAAAGCAGACGGAACTATTGACAAGTTCAAGGCTAGGTTGGTAGCCAAGGGGTTTTCTCAGAAGCAGGGGATTGACTATTTTGACACGTATGCTCCAGTAGCCCGGATGACCACCATCAGAATGTTGATTGCTCTCGTAGCAATACATAAGATGGTAATACATCAGATGATGTGAATACGGCTTTCCTAAATGGCGAGCTGATCGAAGAGATTTACATGCAACAGCCAGAGGGATTTGTCTCAGGGGTCTTGAAGACAAAGTTTACAAGTTGGTGAAATCCTTGTACGGTCTTAAACAGGCTCCCAAGATATGGCATAAAATTTGACAAAGTTATAAGGTCAAATGGCTACATGGTCAGCGATACGGACAAGTGTGTTTACACGAAGTTCGCTGATGGAAGAGGTGTGATCATTTGTCTGTACGTGGACGACATGCTTATCCTAGGTACGGATATTAGCTGTGTCACTGATACAAAGAAGTTCATCTCTAGCAAGTTCAGTATGAAGGACTTGGGGGAAGCTGATGTGATCTTAGGGATCAAGATCATCCGGACAGACACTGGACTAGCGCTGTCACAGTCTCATTATATTGAGAAAATGATCACTCGTTATGGGTATCGGGATCTTCCATGAATCGATACGCCGTACAGGTGTGATATGAAGCTGAAGCCTAATTCAGGAGAAAGCGTCAGGCAGCTGGAGTATGCAAGCGTAATCGGAAGTTTGATGTATGCTACTACTGCCACAAGGCCTGACATAGCTTTCGCCGTGGGAATGCTGAGTTATTTTATGAGCAATCCAGGTGTTGAACACTGGAAAGCTGTGAAACGGGTTATGAGATATCTCAAGAAGACTCAGACATATGCACTATACTACAGCGAAGATCCGCAGGTAGTGGAAGGCTTCAGTGATGCCAGTTGGTGCTCAGAGGTAGAGAGCGAGAGGTCCACATGTGGATACATTTTTACAATGGATGGAGCTGCTATATCGTGGAAGTCGAAGAAGCAGACTATGCTCTCGCGGTCATCCATGGAATCTGAGTTCTTTGCACTTGATACCGCAGCCGAGGAAGCAGAATGGCTTCGGGAGCTCATGTATGATCTTCCAGTGGTTGGGGCGCACATACCGGCGATACCGATATACTACGACAACCAGACGACTGCGGCGGTGGCATCAAATGACCTCTTCAACGGAAAGAAGAGGACTGTGCGGTTGAAGCACAGGGCAGTACACGATCTTATCAAGAGAGGTGTTATTGCAGTGATTGATGTTCGGAGTCAGGAGAACCTGGCGGATCCGTTCACCAAGGGCCTCAAGCGCCAGCTGGTCAATGACACAGCTTGTAAAATGGGCTTGAAGGCATTCTGATATTGGATTATTGTATTCCTACCATAAAGTTTTATGCTAGTAGTTCAAAGATTTATCTACTAGGCATCTAGCTTTTGGTTCAAGGGAGGACCACTAATCGGAAGAATATCAGGAACGGTGGGTACATGTTCTATTGGGCATGGAGAGGTTACGGACCTATAACCACTGTTGTCTTCTGTTGTTTTCTGCGGAAAATAGTTCCTGTGGAAAGGTTGGCTTAATTACCTTAATGAGTTCTCAGGCAGAGTGAATGCCTGGTATGCTTTACAGGAAGCATGGTAGAACAACACACAAGGAGTGAAACTCCATGCTACAGTGGGGTGACTCCACGATGAGGTTCCTATATGTGGGGTGATGCCCAGGAATAGGATAAAGCCTTGGCTTTGCAGGCCAAGTCACAGCGGCGTAGCACCGCAAATAGGCAGTTAGCCTAATGCTGTATGTTAAATAAAGAGGGGTGTAGTCAGCACTACAAAGAGGAGGAGTTCCTCATGTTACAGTGGCACGACACCACCATGAGGTACCCGGTTAGGGATAAAGTCTCGGCCTTGCAAGCCATGTCGTTGCGGCGTAACACCGCAAAGGAGCCTAAGGCTTCATGCTGGGTAGTTTGGCACTACAAAGAGGCGGTTGCCTCATGCTACTGTAGTATGACACTACGATGAGGTTCCGGTACGGGGTAAGGCCTCGACTTTAAGCCATGTCATAGCGGCGTAGCACCGCAAGGGAAGCGCAAAGCGCTTCATGCCATGTCTCTTTATTGAACTCACCTATAGTGTATGACAGAGATATCAGGCCGTCTCTTGAGGGTAAACTTGTAGACACCCAAATTATACACTGAAACCAGGCTGGCACAGGGCCTTTATGTGTAGCCAGAAGCACATGTAACTACATTATGTGAGTGGAAAGAATTTCAGCTATGATGCAGAATTCAAGGCTTAGTCCATTCTTGTATTATAGTTTGATTTTTGACTCACGTGGGAAGATTCAAGTCTTAAGTGGCATCTATCCTAAAAGCATAATGGACAGTTACTGTGGGGAACACTCGTACTCATATATATAGAGATATGTGGGGGATTGGTGGGTTTGTAGCCTTTTATTTTGGTTTTTAGTCCCACATCGGCTAGAAAGGAATGTGTATCTCCATATATATGAGTCTTTTCTCTTTATGGAGATGCACATGTAGTGCACATGGGTGTGTGCCATGTGGGATTAATTATTAATGGTATAAAGGCTTAATCAACAATTAAGAAGCTGTAAGCTTTTTGCTCTTGGAAATTTATTTCCATGGAGCTAAGCTCCGTAGGAGCTTAGCGACTCGGACTCGGACTCGGACTCGGACTCGGACTCGGACTCGAACTCGGGCTCGGACTCGGGCTCAAGGGCTCATGAGGCGTAATGTGGCATTTTGTTGGCGCACTTTGCACTTAGCACGTCAGCATCGTCGCTAGGCGCATAGTGCGCTTAAGTTGCGCTCGTTGCGCGAGCCACTTGCGACCACGTTGCGCGGCCCGTTACGCGAGCCCAGTTACGCTGGCCCAGTTACGCAGCCCAGTGCGCAGCCCAGTACGTCCAGTACGCGCAATGTGCGTAGCGTACGCAGCGTGCGTAGAGTGCGCAGTGTGCGCAGCGTACGCAGTGTGCGTAGAGTGCGTAGTGTACGTAGGGTGCGTAAAAGGGGCTGTGTGTGTATGGCTGGCTGCATATTAGAGCGGAAACGGTTGCAGCAATTGCGGCAAGTTCAGGAGTGGTTCTGCCACCACCCTGAAGTTCAGGCAACTACTTGGCAACCGCCCCGTGGACTATATATGCAGGTCTTCTCCTCTCTCTGAGTGCAGTAGTAATCAGAATTCCAAGGAGAAAAACTCTAAGTGTTCTTTAACACAACAGAGTAGTGAGCGTGTTCTTTAACACACTAGTACTTTTTAGTACGCGTGGGTTCTGTTACTTCAAACAGAGAGAGAAGTAGAGCCATTGCCAGAGGAGTTCGCCGTCTTCCGAGGAGTCAGAAAGCAGGAGTGTTCCAAGGTTTTCCGTCAACCTTGCTGGTTCCTGGAAGCTGTTCGCAGAGGGCGAATAAAGCTTTGAGCAACGGTGATCATTCACCCCAGCATTTCCATCTCTCGCCTGTCATCCTTCAGTTGCCTTTAGTAGTTCTGTCAGTATCTGTTTTTTAGAAGGCACTACTGCCAGTTTGCTACGATCACGAAAATCTCTTTAGATTATTCGTGTATTACGTTATCTTTTTAGAACTCGTAATTTGCAGAATCCTTCTGGATCTCTGTTGCAAAACCTTCTTTAAGGAATTGCATTTGAAACGTTGTTTTACAACTGTTTCAGTTTCTGTATTTTCCATCGAAAAGCGTGTCCCGACGTTCCCGGCAATAACATTTTGACTGTCATCCACCTGGTATAATCAATGGGCATAGGACCATTTGCATAATATATGTACTAAGACTTTTTTTAATACTTTTGACTTTGAATTTCCTCCCAGGGTATTTTTTTCGAAAAAATTTAGTGGCATTCATAATTTAAAATTTTAGAGTAAAATTATTTAGAATATAGAAAAGCCATGTTGGCCTTCTCATACTATAATGTAAATTTCGTTTAGAAGAATCAAATTGGTATCTCTAGTCTAACTTCGAATACTGTAAAAGAATCAATTTGGTACAATTTTTCTACAAATTCTCTACTCTTTCAAAGTAGTGAAAATAATTGTAAAGATCGATGTTGGCAAATGGGTCAGCAAACAGCCAAGCAAACAAGTTGGACCCATTGGAGCCCATGGCATTGGAGGGACCACCAGCAACAATTGTTCAACTGCGCTACAGTGGGACCACCACGTATCCACACTCCGCAGGTCAGAAAGAGCTCACGCGAGCGACTCTTTTTGTAATGTTCAGTTTAGCAATGGTCCATGATTCCCCCACCCCCGCGGCGTCACGTGACCACGCTCTCGACAATCCTTATCGTCCCCTCCTACGTGGAACCACGGACGCACGTCATCGGGGGGACTGACACGTGTCTCTATCCTGGTGGACGGGTTGTGGATAACGACGACTGGGCTCCGCGGCCAGCAGAGGGTCCGGAGTCCTAGGGTATCCGCGGGACCATTTGATTCACTAGGACACCCTTGGAATATTTATGAAATTATCTGAAATGACTAGCATGATAAGCGCACTGGTGAGGGTAGTTCGGTCATTTCGGTTCGCGGGATCTGCCGAGACTGGCGAAAAACAGCAGGGCGTAATAACTGACCCCCGGGGGTGGGGATAAAGCCTAATCTTCTTATCCACCCGCGTATCGGATAAGAGCGTAATTAAACTCAGTATGGGCAGACGAATAGGAATCGAACACGTGTCACATGGACGGTTCCCGATAACCTGCCATGTATAGATAGGGATTCATCTTGTTTTGTTACGTCAATCGCTTAAGAAAAGCTAAACGTTCGGAGTTTGGATATATATATATATATATATATATATATATATTGTATTACAGATTTCTGGTCCGAAAGTCTATAAATTCGATCCGAAGGTCCGCACCCGAATTTGTATATCTCCACATCAAGTTCGGTCCGAAGGCCAGCACCATCAGTTTATCTCACCGCATCCGGGCCGCACTCACATTTATTCCTTCACATAGAATTAAATGTGCTTCTCCCCCGTTGCTCGAACCTGCAATCTCTTGGAAGGATGTGACTCACTCTAACCACTTGAATTAGAGGTCATTGACGATATATATATATATATATATATATATATATATATATATATATATATATATATATATATATATATATATGGGAGCGGATCAAAGTCTCCCTTAGAAAGCCC
This sequence comes from Iris pallida, assembly GCA_029216955.1. Classification (NCBI taxonomy): domain Eukaryota; kingdom Viridiplantae; phylum Streptophyta; class Magnoliopsida; order Asparagales; family Iridaceae; genus Iris; species Iris pallida. The sequence continues at coordinate 58,197 of JANAVB010011972.1, read as the reverse complement.
CCCAAAAATTCCACTCACTCTAATTCGTAATATTAATGTTAATATTAATGTTAATGTTAATGTTAATATTAATGTTAATATTAATATTAATGTTAATATTAATTTTTTTATATTAATGTTAATGTTAATGTTAATATTAATGTTAATGTTAATGTTAATATTAATTTTAATGTTAAGTTTAATGTTAATTTTAGTATTTAATGTTAATATTAACATTAATATTAACATTAAAATTAATATTAACATTAATATTAACATTAAATTACGGATTAGAGTGATGGAGATTTTTGGGGGGCTTTCTAAGGAGGACTTTTGATCCGCTTCCTCTATATATATATTATATATATATATATATATATATATATATATATATATATATATATATATATATAGAAGCAAGGAATAGAAACTAGAAAATGAAATATCCACAAGATTTTGTTGGAATAGCTTCTTTTAGGCTCGAAGGCAATGGTGGAAAAGATTTTTTAGAAACAATTCAAAAAAAAAGAGGAGAGGTAGGTAAGAGAATTAAATCCAAGGCGAAAAAGTGGAACAAATATAAAGGTAGATTGATTTATATTGATAGTGGATTTGTTTTCAAGATATTACTTTGATTTGGAAAATTTCTTAGGTGTTATGTGCGGTGAATTTTGTCAATAGTAAGTACTTACGGTTTATGGACTTTGTATATGTTATTTGAAATTTTGGAGAGAGTACTTTGATTCATGTTGATAATTGTATTCTTTATCGATATAGCAACTTTTGTCATTAGAGTTGAAACCTTAAATTAATGTATCATGTTACACATATTTTTAATACAACAATCCTCCACTGCATGAAAATGTCAAATACTTTCATGGCAAATATCGTATAACAACCAAAATCTATACCATAACAAGTAACGTAACTCTTACGACAAAAGTTGCTATATCGACAAAGAATAAAATTGTCAGCAATATATAGAAGAACATCAATAAAGAAGAAGCTAGAGCTGTGCTCAATCCCTGTTGCGGTATCTCTTTTGTCTATACTTGAAGAAATGCCAATATAGTTGTGCACACTTTGGCCTCTCAAGCTCTGTTATTTGTTAATTTTGCATCTACCTAGCTGTTTGAAGAGCCTTCTACTCTAGCCCATATCAGCAACGATATGGCTAATATTTGCTTTGACCATTCTGGAATATATATTTTTATTTTGCGCGAAAAAAATAGTAACTATATATTGATCACTTATGCTTAGGGAGCACTTCTTGTTTGGAATTATTTATATAAGATTTATATAGATTTTGAAGATTTTCATAATCGTGAAATTTGGATGGGATCCTTGATACTCTCATTCCTCTAAAAATGACATAGATTTTGTAGATGAGTATAAAGAATTAAAACTAAAATACAGCATAGGAAGATTTGGTATTAAACCCTACTTTTGATTGAGAATTTGGATATTAGATATTACATTAATGTTAAACATTAATGGTCGACTTCCGGTGGGAACATTTACTTAGGGGTGAGCAAAACTCGGTTTTAAAACCGAAAACCGATCCGAACCGAACCGAAATAAGGTTTCGGTTCGGTTTTTTTTTAAACGGTTCGGTTGTCGGTTTAGAGGTTCGGTTTTTTTTGGATTTTCGGTTCGGTTTTCGGTTTTTGGGTTCGGTTTTCGAACCGAACCGAAAACCGAACTTTAAAACCGGTTTATATATATATTATATATATATATATATATATATATATATATATATATAAAACCGAAAAACCGATGAACCGAACCGAACCAATTCGGTTCGGTTCGGTTTTGATTTGGTCGGTTCGGTTTTGAGTTCGGTTTTAATTTTTTCGGTTCGGTTCGGACCGAACCGAACCGATGCTCACCCCTACATTTACTTGATTATCTAATGGGATTATGGAAGAACCAGTTTCAAAATAAATAGATAAATAAAACATATATATATATATATATATATATATATATATATATATATATATATATATGTATATATTTTAAAACATATATATATATATATATATTATATATATATATATATATATATATATATATATATATATATATATATATATATATTAGGAAAAAAAAAAATAATATATATTAGGAAAGTTTTGATGGAAGGCCAAAACGAAGGCACCATATATATATATATATATATATATATATATATATATATATATATATATATATACATCAAAAATTTTTGATGTAGAGATTTTTGATGTATATATATATATATATATATATATATATATATATATATATATATATATATATATATATGAGGTGGGATCGGATTCACCTCCTATTTTTTTCACCCCCATTATCATCCCTATCTCCTCCGTCCGATTAGATTTAAAACTAAAGTTTAGATCAAATCTCTACATGACAATAGAAACTCCAAATCTTCCTAATCTTCCGAATGCTATATTAATATATAAGAGAGAAATTGAGAAGAAGGAAAAAAAAAAAAAATCTACGCTCGTTTAATTTAGAGAATAACGAAAAATTAAATGACCGATTTTTTACAAAGAAACTAAATTAGGTTTCAAATGACAAGAATATTTTTAGAAAATTTTTTTTAAAAGAAATTAAATTAGGCTTCAAAATTTAAATGACCGGTTCTTTTTAAAGAAAATAAATTTTGTAGAGAATAAAAAATTTAATTGATTTAAATTAGGTTTCAAATTTTTTTACGGAATATCAAAATTTTAAATGACCAATTTTAAAAAATTAAACAAAGTTGGCTTCAAAATTAAATGACCGGACAAATTTAAATGAAACAATTTTTTTTAAAGAACATCGTTTAAAAGATTTAAAATAGGCCTCAAAATATTTTACATAATAAATGATCAATTTTTTTTAAAATAACTAAATTAGTTTTCAAATGAAAGAAATTTTTAGAGAAATTTTTTAAAAGAAACTAAATTAGGTTTCAAATGAACGAGAATATTTTTTTAAAAGAAACTAAATTACGCTTTAAAATTTAAATGACCAAAAATATTTAATAGAAACTAAATTTTGTGGAGACCATTGAAATTTACTCGATTTAAATTAGGTTTCAAATTTTTTTTTTAGAGAATTCAAAAATTTAAATCACTGATTTTTTTAACATAATTAAATTAGGCTTTGTTCTTGAGTTTATTTCGATGTTCTTTAAAAAAAATTGTTTCATTTAAGTTTGCCTGGCCATTTAAATTTTGAAGCCAAATTTATTTAATTTTGTTAAAAGAAATGGTCATTTAAATTTTTGATATTCCGTAAAAAAATTGATACCAAATTTAGAAAAAAAATTGGCCATTTAATTTTTCTATATTCTCTAAATTAAACGAGCGGAGATTTTTTTTTCTCTTTCTCAATTTCTCTCTCTTGTATATTAATGTAGCATACGAAAGATTAGGAAGATTTGGTGTTTATGTAGAGATTTGATCTAAACCTTAATTATAAATCTAATCCTATTTTCATCACCCCATTATCATCCACATCTCAAAATTAAGGTTTAGATCAAATCTCCACATCCAAAAATAGAAACACCAAATCTTTGGTATGCTACATTAATGTAAAAGAGAGAGAAATTGAGAAAGAAAAAAAAAATTCCTGCTCGTTTAGTTTAGAAAATATTGAAAAATTTAATGACCAATTTTTTTCTAATTTTGGTTTCCAATTTTTTCAAAAATTTAAATGAGCATTTTTTTTAACAAAATTAAATAAATTTGGCTTCAAAATTTAAATGGCTGGACAAATTTAAATGAAACAATTTTTTTTAAAGAACATCGAAATAAACTCAAGAAAGAACATCGAAACAAACTCAAGAGCAAAGCATAATTTAGTTTATGTTAAAAAAATTAGTGATTTAAACTTTTGAGATTCTCTATAAAAAAAATTGAAATCTAATTTAAATCGACTAAATTTCGATATTCTCTAAAAATTTAGTTTCTATTAAATATTTTTCGGTCATTTAAATTTTGAAGCCTAATTTAGTTTATTTTAAAAAATATTCTCTAAAAATAGCGTTCATTTGAAACATAATTTAGTTTCTTTTAAAAAAATAGGTCATTTAAATTTTCGATATTATCTAAAATATTGCCCGGTCATTTAAATTTGGACCGACTTTTAATTTTTTAAAAAAATTGGTCATTTAAAATTTTGATATTTCGTAAAAAAATTTGAAACCTAATTTAAATTTATTAAAATTTTCGTATTCTCTACAAATTTATTTTCTTTAAAAAGAACCGGTCATTTAAATTTTGAAGCCTAATTTAGTTTCTTTTAAAAAATATTCTCTAAAAATATTCTGGTCATTTGAAACCTAATTTAGCATTCGAAAGATTAGGAAGATTTGGAGTTTCTATTCGTTGATGTAGAGATTTGATCTAAATCTTAGTTTTAAATCTAATCCGACGGAGGAGATAGGGATGATAATGGGGGTAGAAAAAATTGGGGGTGAATCTGATCCCAAATATATATATATATATATATATATATATATATATATATATATATATATATATATATATATATGAATTCAGATTAAAAGGCCTCGCCAAAGGACCTCCCCGCCTAGGGCTGGCGATTTTGCCCTGGTGCCCTCTACCCGAGCCGGGTACCCTGCACCCTCAGGTGCCCACGGGTACCCTCTACCCTAGGAGGGCAAGCCCTACCCTTACCCTCTTGGAATTAGGGTAGGGTAAGGGTTTTATCTTGTTACCCTAGTACACTTATCCGGGTACCCGCCCTACCCTACCCTGAATCACTATCCTACCCACTACCCTTAACCCTCTCAAACCCTCGACCCTACCCTTCTCCCAAACCTGATTACCCACACTCCCACTGCCATAGTATTACTACTACATACTTATAGTTTTTTGTAATTAGTTAGTACTTAGGATTAGGAGAACTACATGGTGCTTGATCCTAAGGAGTCAGGTCTAGCCCCCTCCTTGGGTATATAGGCAGCTCAGGTTCCACTATATAACTGGGTTCAACGCCTTTAGTAAAAAAAATATTCTCCATGTTATTTCTTATTAAGTTGTTATGATTTTTGAATGTTGTAAAAATCTTAAGTATTAAGGTGTTTACTAGCAAAAAAAATGATTTTCAAAGTTAAAAAAAACTTAAATGGCAAGGGTGATACCCTTACCCTCCCTACCCTGACCCTCAGGTACCCTGTGAGGGTAAAGGGCAAGGACGGATAATGGGTATTGATTTTTTGGAAGAGGGCTACCCTACCATACCCTCATGACTCCCCTAGGGTATCAAAAAAATGTTAATACCCTACCCTGCCCTGCCCTCTTCCTACCCTTACCCTACCCTACCCATCACCACCCCTATCCCCGCCCCTTCCCCACCCTCCCGTGCACCATCGGATCGGGGCGGGGGAGGGGGTGCGCTCGATCTGAAGGACGAGGGGCGGGCGGAGCTTCCCCAGGGCTCCCAATTCGGATTATATATATAGTCGTAGCCCAGTGGTAGCGACAAGGGTCCCGCTATGGATGATTCGGGTTTGAGCCCCCATTAGGCGCTTGTCGCCTAAGCCCAGTAAGAAAAACACCCAATAAATAAATAAATAAAATAAAATAAAAATAATATATATATATAATTGCATGGGTCGGATTGAAATTGAGTGGACGAGATTAAAAGGTAGTGGGATCTACACCTTTTAATCACAACCACCAAATCCAAATCCATCCCATATAACATAGGTGGTTTCATAATATGAAACCACCCGGATGGTGTTAGAGCATGGGTGCGATCAAAAGCCCCATGGGGGGAGCCCCTCCAAAGCCTCGCCTCCCTCTGCACCGGAGGGGCCCGTGGACCCGTTCGCGTCCGTTCGATCCAACGATCGAGAGCGATGAGACTTCCGATCCAGACTATATATACTTATGCTCAATAGTCGCCCATTATGATGGAAGATGGTGTGGATAATGAGCCTCCAAAGGGAGGGTCAAAAGTTGATTAATATGAACTATATACATAATCTCAATGTCGAGGGAGTTTGGAAATACATGGATTATGTCCTAATGGGACATACATGGATGAAAGTGATAATTAATTTTTCTTTTTCATTCATTGGTAGTGACGGTAGATGCGAAGATAATTTACTAAATATATGTATTTCTAATAAAAATTTCCTAAAGAAACCTTCGTCTAAGAACATCAATAGTAAGGCTCATCCCGATTTCTAGGATTCTAGATTCAGAATGCAATAGCTCATTTGGTAGAATAGTAAGGCTCAATTAGAGACTCATGATGGTTTCGTCCATGTTGGGAATCAAAACACATTCTATAAGCGCTCCGATATAGTACCTAGACGTTGCCGCAGGAGAAACTTAGACCAACCCACTGATATAACCAAACCCTGCCTAACAAACACCAAACACAGATAAGTCAAGTATGTAATGGTGATTATGTCACCTGAACAAATCCAATCTATATAATTCAGATAAAATTACAACATTGACAAAAAATTGATGTTGAACCATTTATCCTAAAATGTTCAACCCCCTCACTACACTCAAGAAGAAAGAATAGAGATTATGATAAAATCATCCACCAACCCTAGCAATCTTTCTAACCAAAGTTGACAACTTATCGATCGTATCTTCTCCTTCCTTATGTCATGTATATCGGAGCCCTAAGAGTAAAGTGCAAACTTTTTCTTAGAACTCTTATGTACGACTACCAAGAATCTCATACTACAAAAATATAGCGAATTAGCGACGACCATATCCGTCGCTAATCTGTCGGCAAATCGACTTAGCGACGGATTACCGACGAAATTTGGCTAAAAAAATCTGTCAAAAAATAGCCCGTCGCTAAACAAGCTCGTCGCTAAGCTTTCGCCATTCGACTGCTTAGCGACGGATTGCCGTCATCAAGAATCATACATTTAGCGACGGCTAGCCGACGGATTTTTGTTTAATCAATTATAAGAAAGTTTTTGATACTACTTTTTGGCGACGAGCAAGTCCGTCGGTAATATGTCGGTAACTGCGTATCAGAGAGTTTATTATACACAAAATTTGTTGCCAATTCGTTGCTAGTTGTCGCTAATACTCGACAGAAGAACGACGGTTTAGCGATGGAATATCCATCGCTTAGGTTCTGGAAATCTTTATATTTCTAGAACCTTGTCGACGAATAATCCGTCGCTAATCCGTCGACATCCGTCGCTAACTAAAAATTCTCCAGTTAGCGATGAAATATTCCGTCGCCTTCCGTCGCTTGGTAGTCGTAAGTCCGTCGCTAACTAGAAAAGTTTTAAATTTTTTTACATAAAATAGAGCATTCTCTGTTCGTACAACTTCCAAAATATCGAAACATCACAATATGCATCATACCACACACAAACCAACAAACCAATATACATCACACACCAATATACAAATATTTATCCCAAATACATCACACAAATCAACATACATCAATGAGACCCGGATCAACCCTCCGTTGAATTTCTAGATAATAACCAAGTCTAGATAATTTCATCCAAAAACATCCAAGTCAAGAAAATAACCATGTTTAGAAAATAAAAAACATCAAGAGTTGTAAAACCATCCAAGTCAAACCCAGAAATAAGTCTACCGAAAACAAATCCAGTCAAAAATGATATCATATATATATTTATTATCCTCTACGTAGGCGCAGAGAGATCTCCCTTCTCAGCCACCTCGCATAAGTAGGATCCACACCAGCAAGATCAATATCCAGAGGAGATGGATGACTGGAACTCCCGGTGCAACTGCCCTCTGGTGCCACCTCCTCCTTCACAGCTATCTCGACTTTAGGAATCACTTCCTCCTTAATAGTAGGAGAAAATTCTTCCTTGACCTTCATCTCTGCAGTAGGTACCACTACCTCCTCAGCAGCAGGAGAAAGCACTACCTCCTCAGCAGCAGGTGGTACCACTACCTCCTTAACAGCCATCTGTGCCTCTCTCAAGCGACGTGCTCAGGTCGTAGGTGCCTCAGGTCGTAGGTGCCATCTGGTAAGATTGATAAAAATATGAAGATTAATTAGGGATTAAAAAATGTCAGTATTAGACGTGTAATATAGAAGATTTATTGTTGTATGGAAAATAATTAGTGGTTAAACATATTTTACATTATTTAATTTTCAATCATCTTCTGAAAATTCATCTTCTTCGTCCTCCGCGTCCTCATCTTCCTCATCTTCGCTTTCATCTATTTTGTTTTTCTCTTCGGATACTTCAACGTCTTCTACATGATTAGACGTGTAATATTGAACTTGTAACAACCTCCAACGGTGAATGACCCTCCAACGGAATGACCTTCAGCAGTCTTGCCTTAAACTTGAAGCCATTAATGATATAGTCTGACAGTACGGAATGAGTCTCACAACCAGGATATAGAGGAGTATCTGCATCTTGAAACATATCATAGAACTCCTTCGTCTCGGGATTAGGATCCTCCGGATCAAAATTAGGCCCTACCGTATCGTACACCATCTTATGTCTTTCCGTATATAGTTCACCTTGCGATGACCACATGCCGTAATCACATACGAAACCCTTACGGGTCAAATGATCTCTCACAGTCACCACTTCTTCGTAACGTCTATTGCAATAATTACCACATGGCACAATCAACGAAGTAACGATCCATCGCAGATTAGATGTGAAAATCTGTATCGTAAGACAAAGTAAACAGAATTGTAATTAAAAATATATAGTCCGATACCGACCCTCCTCTACTTCGTCGCTATACTTCCCCTGCTTCTCAAGAAGGCCCCCTCTCTGACACCCCTCTACTTCCCTGCTTCTCATTCGACTCTCTCAGCCTCCTATTCTGTATCATATGATATCCATCTCAACCAAAGAGTAGATGTCACGACCCGCACCCGCTTTTTCGGATACGAGACGTGTCCAAGCCAGCCTACGTCGTAGAGTCGACGGTAGAACAGTGTCAAGCTCGCAAGAAATAAATGCTCAAACTATAACATTTGCTGCACATTCATATTTCTAAATTTGTTACAACATTTACAACATTTATAGTTAAAGAAAATACAAGATTTTATAATTAATGAAATTGATACAACTGATATCTATTTCTAGGTATTTGTCTGCAAGTACACCCGAATCTCCCAAGCTAAGTGAAGCCACAGCTAACCTGAAAAATATTGGTTTTCAATCAGGAATGGAACAAGTACACAAACTGACGACAATGCAAGAATACAATAGAATTAACAAGACATGAAAATAACATATGGAATATGAAAGCTAGAAAGTACTGATGACATGGCACGGTGGAGAAGACAAGAAAAAATAAATAAAAGACAACTACCTATGTGGTGTGAAATATCATTTTCAACATGTGAACGGCTAGGGGTAAATACGGTACCCTGCACGTGTCGTGTGCAGCTACTATCAGTCAAGATTAGACATATTGGGATAGTTCTGGGTAGTCCACATGTATACTAAGATATTTCCCCTCCCAACTACTCTGTGTGACACGCGTGTCGACAAGCAGCAAGATATATATATAAACATGAAATGAAAAGACTACTATGAATCGAAAGCAATCAGAGAGTGCACTTGCCTGAGGTCCTTAGCTGGAGAAACCGATAGCACAACCACATCAGATGAGTCACTAAAGTCAACACATGCACAAAGTCTCCAGATGCTGAAATAAATATTACCAACATTCTCAAAATAGTCAAATTAGCTAGGATTGTCTGTCCTTAAGTCCAATTATGGACACAGGGGCAAAACGGTAATTTTGGGTCAAAACCATGTCTGTCGTTGGACCCGCTTTGCACCGAAAAGCGTGCCAGAGTCAATGGTCTCTAAATTCATCAAACTATATGTCAACAGGTCTAGTTTTTCGATACGAACCCAACCGTATGTCCAAAGTTAAATTTCGACGGGCCGTGCACAAAATTGCCTGTTGATTCGGACCGTGGGGCTCGTAAAACGGCATTCCGATTCAACTGTCTCAGAATTGGACCAAACTTGGCATACAGGACCAGAAAAATAATACGGTCCTACTGGCGTAAGTTTCGTCTCAATCTGACGAGCGTGCACAATGTAATTGAGAAGTTTGCACAGAGGCCGATACGGTGAATTTCAACGGATACGTATCAAATTCGTCGCGCACACGTGACCAATTTGAATTCCGTCAAAGCCCACACGTCCATGAAGCCGTTACGCACCTTTCGATACTTTCGTTTCATGACCATGTCACCCGGATTGGCGGGACGAACGTCGTATCGAAGGAATATCTAGTTTTCGAAAACTGTTTTTATAGGTTTTTCTCGATTTTGGTGAACGAATTAAATAACATATATGCGATAAAATCGGAAACTACAAAAAGGGTCTTCCAGTCCTATAGGTTGTCTTTAATCCTGTTTAATTAGGTTGTACCAACATTAAATAGGTTGGTAGAAAACTGGACACGAACAGGGGTACTTGCTCTCGTCTCCTGTCCTGTTTTGGGACAGTTTTTCATCGATTTTCCCGTCGATTTCCTGACTAGAATCCTCAATGAAACACGAACCTAATTGCTGGGAATCCTAGAGGGTTATACAGGCTTTCTAAAATACTCTACAGATTGTAAAACGAGTAATCGTGGGCAGAGAATTCGTACCGCAAAGTCGCAATGTTGCTGCCCTTTCCTGCCACTGTTGTACGCGCGGTTGCGGCATCCTCGGCCTCCGGCGACCCACGCGGCCGTACGCGGTGGTCTAGGGCGGCACGCCACGTTGGGGCTGGGGGTGGTGAGCGCGTAATGGTCGTTAGGGTTTCGAGGGACTCTCTCGTTCTTCTCGTTCTATATATATGTATATATACACGCTGCAACTTACAGGGGAGGGTCGGGTTCTGTTACGCGCTGGTTAGCCGAGGGGGATGGGCTAGGCGTGTGAGCTTGGTCGGGCTCGGCTGAGCCCGAGCTCTACTTGGGTTTTTATTTATTTATTTATTTATCTATTTATTTATTTATCTTTTTCTTTTCTTTTTCTATTCATTTCATATATATATATATATATATATATATATATATATATATATATATATATATATATATATATATATATATATATATATATATATATGTACAATTATACGTATATATACGCACACATATACATATATATTATATGTACCCACTTTTATACGTATATTTATATTTACCTAAACATGCACATATATTTAATATATTATTTATATATATACATACACATATACACCCCTGTAAATATATTTGTATATACATATACACGTATACCCTATATATTTACATATACATTTATATATATGAACATGTATATATATATATATATATATATATATATATATATAAATATATATATATATATATATATATATATATATATATATATATATATATATATATATATATATATATATATATATATATATATATATATAACATTTATTGACAATAATAATATAAACAGTAATAATAAATAATATTGCATAATAATATCCTTGATAATATTGATAATAAAATAATGATAATAGTAACGAAGTTCAATAAATCAATAAGGGTGTATATACCATTTTGCACAGTCAAAAAATCCCGAAATGCACAAGGACCCCTTTATACGAATATTATTGATTATCAACCAATAATGATATTATAATATTTAAATTGTGAATACTTAGAAAGTATTCACTAAATCATTAAAACGGAAAACTACCCACTCATCAGAATACATCAACACGCATGTCATCGGACGTCCCGCATGACTATATAGGCTTGGGCTTGTCTTGGGTCCTATCTGGACTAATTCGGTACAACTGGGTTCCCTAAAGCTCAATAATATAAATAATAAATAAATAAGTCTTCGGTAAGTGTTAAGTCGCAACTTGGCCTGTTTTCCTAGTTAGGACATCACTATGGCTCGACCTTTCCTACCAGGGCTAACACACTAGTCAAAGCACGCCACTGCACTATTCGTGCCACGATTTCTAGTCACCTTGTACTCCAAATTTAATCATGATTAAAATCATCTACTGTAATAATTAACTAATTAATTATTTATAAAAAAACTAAAAATCATCATTTAATTAAAATAAATAATAAAAAAAAAATTTAAAATTTTCGGGAAGGGGAGCTACAAATCTACCCACCTTAAAATAATTTCGTCCTCGAAATTCCATCTTATAACTATTCCTTAAATTCAAAAAGGAAGTCTACTATAATCTTAATCTCCTTACATTTTTTTAATTCCTCGAAAATAGTTGTATCCTCATTCTAGCCATTTTGTAACTACAAAACTCCGAGGACTTCTACCCACCTTTGGTCATATTACTCCCTCAATGGTATGTCCCTAAAACTTTATAATATACTAGCTACTTGCTAAAATGGATCTCTATTGCTTTTGGCCTCTATAATCCTCTCTTACCTATCAAATAACCCAAAATCTAACAAGCAACAAATTTACACAAGTAGCTACGAAACATTGGTAAATTATAATAAGTATGACCATTCGTCACTCTACAATAGGAAGGACAGAAAGATAAAAAAAATAATCGAGACGAATATGAAGCTCCCAGAGCGGTAGAGGGTATCCAATGGCACAGATAGAAAGAATGTCTATGAACCACTGGCTTATATGCTAGATTGGGCTACTCTAGTCTAGTCACTTGCTAAATGGAAGGACTCTTCGTTTCCTAGAGGGCTTGCAATCTATGCAATACATAAATTTCGTTCTCAAAATTTTATCTGAACAAGATTTCATAATGGAACGAAATTTGAGAAATCAAGATTGTGACCTTTTCCGTGCTTATTTAAACACACGAGCAAGGGATATAACTGCAATATAAGATTGGAACGCAATTTCCAGGTAGTTGAAATAAGGGTTACGATTGACTTCATATTCTAAGTGGTGGAGACTACATAATAGGTATAGGGACCTATTTCAAACCGTTCAGTTTTATAGACCAACTATGGGGGTTTGTCTGAAGGGATTTTACTGGGCCTTAATGGGTTTCCTATTTGGATATCACTCATTGGTTGGATGAACCTTGGATCTCAATCTATATGGACTGAACAAGATCCCAAGATAAACTATTTCTACTAGGTTAGGGTACCCTAGAATAGGTTTCCACCCAAGTGGTTGAGCTAGTTGTCAGTCAGGTTGGTTAGCTAGGTTCCTAAAGTCCAAAATGCACCTTCAGTGACTTTTATGTTTAAGTAGCACTTGAGGCATCGGTTGGGTGGCACACTAGTGGCATATGCGTAGTAGGCGTCGAGTAGATCACAACCATATATTGGGTCGAATGAATTGAGTCAAGGTTGAGGCTCTAGTGGAAGTCGGAAAGTATACCGTTGTTATGGTAAGGGTTATGGCTAATCCTTTTATCCTGAAAGTCGTACCCCAAAAATAGAGTACAAGGGGACGAGTTTGAGTGGGACATGATATACCTAGATGAAGGTGGACTCGTCTAGATCTTGCATATAAAATTTGTTGGAAGGTAACAGCTGGTCTCGTGCTCCGAATATTAATGACACGGCCGGGGACACAAAATGATCTAAATAGAAAGTGGGAGTCCATGGGCACTAATTTTTGTCCTAATGGAAATTATTCAGATCAATCAGTAATCTTCATATATCCTAAAATTTAGAAGGCTTACAGTCTACCCACCTTAGAAGCTAGATATGGTTTTAGGAATAATGAGGTTAGAAAATTTTTAAAGTATAGATATTGTACCTCGACTCTGGTCAATAAAGAATAAGGCACAGCGTAACGGAATACGGTAGATATAAGTCAAGCCAAGGATCGTTCCTCAACTTCAGATGGCAAGAAGGTCCCAATAGTAGCTTGAAGGTCGAGAGGAGAACAAGTAACTCAAGGCAAGGTTCCTGTCACAGGGCTGGACGATGGTAGCTACACTTGCGTATACAACTATCATAGTCATGGGGATACTCTTTATCTATCTATCAATTACGAGCTTTTGTCTTTCCAATCAGTGAAAGACAAAAATAATAAAGAGTTCAAGAATGATGTCACTGAATATAATTACGTGATTCAAAGGCGAATGTATAATTCAAAAAGAATTGTCAAACCAGTCGTGGATGAGATCATAGGGACATCTACATCTCAATCCACGTAGGGTAATTAGATGAAAAGCAAATCAAATGCATAATGGTTGATCAGACCGTAATACAATAATTCTGTTTAGACAATATGTTAGCAGGCGTCCCCAATAAACATATGTCTTGAATCAAGCTCGATAAAAGAGTAAGCTTGCAAAAACTAGGCTGTAATAGCAGTATTGCTCAAGAGAGTCAAAATATAAATATGTGAGATTTTTGAAAAAAGGCACAAGTGGTTCGAGTTTTGAGTGAATCAAAACCTTACCTGGTGTTCTTGCTCATACAGTCTTCCTACTATCTTCCTATCCATAAAGCCTTGGTCGACTAATGGGTTATGGTCTTCTGAATTCTACATTCTAGGTAACTTATTAGTGTTAGTCAATTACCTCGTCAATAGATCACAAGGACCACATAATGCTAGGTTGGGAGTCATGCTACCCAGCTTACAAAACTTTTACTAGTTTTGGCTTTGGATCCTATGGGACACACCGGGCATCTTTCTATTCTCTATAGTATCCTAAACTTGTAATCACATCTGAAGTCATTTTACCGAGAATTATACCTCGCCTGTATACTCTGGCTGTGGTAAACCCTTGGTTCCGTAATTCAGATGTATTAAGCTATCAGGTGCTCTACCATATATTGACACAAGGGTATCTAAGATCTAAAGAGGTCAACGAGGACATAGTTTTAGCAATGTTCCATAAACTACAATTCATCGAAAGTGATTTCAATTTTATGGGTTGTGCCTTGCCAGTGTGCTGCTGGCTGCAGTGAACCCACATTCTCCACTCTCAAATAATTGTCGATAGTGCGCTGCTGTCTAACCATTTCTTTAACTATATCCGTAAAAATTCATGAGCTTCTAGAGATTCAAATAATTTGACTAAAAGTAAAGCGTAGGTATTTGTCCTATCAGTCACAACATTTAAAATAAAAGATTTAACATGGAGGAAATAGCTAAAGACGAAAGGAATACAAACATTCTATTATCTATTTCATGTGCATTTCAATAGTTGAGAGAAAATCTCAAGTCAATCTACCACGAGATTCGTGTACGAATAACAGAATCATAAATTATGAATCAATTCTAATTTAAATAGACAGTCTAATTTATGATATGATGTTTATATCTAAATAGAGCAAAAGAAAAATCGAACAGTTTATCAAGATTAAAGCCTTAATTATAGCTAAGCCTAACTTACCAGTGAATAGTGGATCCACATTGGATCATAATGTCATATCAAAAGTATCAGTGTATCTTATAGAGACCTGGCAAGCTATCTAAATAGTATGGCCTATCAAACAACCTTAACTACTCAACGGTCAATTTAAACAAGGGACTCCTAGTCCTAGTCATTCTCTTAAATCATTTCAATCCTAGTTTGTGAATGAGCATTTCTTAGTCGCAGGCTCGCAATAGTACGACTAACGTACCATCATGAGTTCGCATATTTTGCAAAAATCGACCTGCATAGGCCACCACAAAAACTTGTCATGACCCGCACCCGCTTTTCCGGATACGAGACGTATCCAAGCCAGCCTATGCCGCAGAGTCGGCGGTAGAACGCTGTCAAGTCCGCAAGAAATAAATGCTCAAACTATAACATTTGCTGCTCATTCACATTTCTAAATTTGTTACAACATTTACAACATTTATAGTTAAAGAAAATACAAGATTTTACAATTAATAAAATTGATACAACTGCTATCTATTTCTAGGTTTCTGTCTGCAAGTACACCTGAATCTCCCAAGCTAAGTGAAGCCACAGCTAACCTAAAAAATGTTAGTTTCCAGTCAGAAATTGAATAAGTACACAAACCTTACGACAATGCGAGAACACAATAGAATTAACAAGACATAAAAATAACATATGGAATATGAAAGCTAAAAAGTACTGATGACATGGCACGGTGGAGAAGACAAGAAAAAATAAATAAAAGACAACTACCTATGTGGTGTAAAATATCATTTTCAAGATGTGAACGGCTAGGGGTAAATACGGCACCCTGTACGTGTCGTGTACAGTTGCTATCAGTCAAGATTAGACATATTGGGATAGTTCTGGGTAGTCCACATGTATACTAAGATATTTCTCCTCCCGACTGCTCTGTGTGACACGCATGTCGACAAGCAGCAAGATATATGTATAAACATGAAATGAAAAGACTACTATGAATCGAAAGCAATCAGAGAGTGCACTTGTCTGAGGTCCTTAGCTGGAGAAGTCGATAGTATAACCACATCAGATGAGTCACTAAAGTCACCACATGCAAAAAGTCTCCAAATACTGAAATAAATATTACCAACATTCTCAGAATAGTCAAATTAGCTAGGATTGTCTGTCCTTAAGTCCAATTCTGGACACAAGGGCAAAATGATAATTTTGGGTCAAAACGATGTCCGCCATTGGACCCACTTTGCACCGAAAAGCATGGCAGAGTCAATGGTCTCTAAAGTCATCAAACTATATGTCAACATGTTCGGTTTTCTGATACGAACCCAACCGTATGTCCAAAGTTGGATTTCGGCGGGCCGTGCACAAAATCGCCCGTTGAGTCGCACCGTGGGGCCCGCAAAACGGCGTTCCGATTTAACTGTCTCAGAATTGGACCAAACTTGGCATACAGGACCAGAAAAATGATACGGTCCTGTTGGCACAAGTTTTGTCTTAATCTGACGAGCGTGCACAAAGTAATTGAAAAGTTTGCACAAAGGTCGATACGGTAAATTTCGACGGATACGCATCAAATTCGTCGCGCACACGCGACCAATTTGAATTCCGACAAAGTCCACAAGTCCACGAAGCCGTTACGCACCTTTCGATGCTTTCAGTTCGCGACCATGTCGCCCGAATTGGCGGGATATACGTCGTATCGAGGGGATATCTAGTTTTCGAAAACTATTTTTATAGGTTTTTCTCGATTTTGGTGAACGAATTAAATAGCATATATGCGACGAAATTGGAAACTACAAAAAGGGACCTCCAGTCTTATAGGTTTTCTTTAATCCTGTTTAATTAGGTTGTACCAACATTAAATAGGTTGCTAGAAAACTGGACACGAACATGGGTACTTGCTCTCGTCCCCTGTCCTGTTTTGGGACAGTTTTTCAACAATTTTCCCGTCGATTTCCTGACTAGAATCCTCGATGAAACTCGAACCTAATTGCCAGAAATCCTAGAGGGTTATATAGGCTTTCTAAAACACTCTATAGATTGTAAAATGAGTAATCGTGGGCGGAGAATTCGTACCGCAAAGTCGCAATGCTGCTGCCCTTTGTTGCCACTGTTGTGCGTGCGGTTGCGGCATCCTCGGCCTCCGGCGACCCGCACGGCCGTGCGCGGTGGTCCAGGGCGACGTGCCACGTCGGGGCTGGGGGTGGTGAGCGTGTAATGATCGTTAGGGTTTCGAGGGACTCTCTCGTTCTCCTCGTTCTATATATATGTATATATACACGCTGCAACTTACAGGGGAGGGTCGGGTTCTGCTACGCGCTGGATAGCCGAGGGAGATGGGCCAGGCGTGTGAGCTTGGTCGGGCTCGGCTGAGCCCGAGCTCTGCTTGGGTTTTTATTTATTTATTTATTTATCTTTTTCTTTTCTTTTTCTATTCATTTCATATATATATATATATATATATATATATATATATATATATATATATATATATATATATATATATATATATATTATATATTATATATATATATATATATATATTTTCTTTTCTTTTCTTTTTCTTTTCTTTTTCTATTCATTTCATATATATATATTATATATATATATATATATATATATATATATATATATATATATAAAACAAATATATATATATATATATATGTAAAACAAAATATATATATTTTGTTTTATATATATATATATATATATATATATATATATTTGTTTTATATATATATATATATATATATATATATATATATATATATATATATATATATATATATATATATATATGTACAATTATACGTATATATATATATGCACACATTTACATATATATTATATATACCCACTTTTATACGTATATTTATATTTACCTAAACATGCACATATATTTAATATATTATTTATATATTAACATACACATATACACCCCTGTAAATATATTTGTATACATATACACGTATACCCTATATATTTATATATTTACATATATATTTATATATATGAACATGTATATATATATAACATTTATTGACAATAATAATATAACCAGTAATAATAAAATAATATTGTATAATAATATTCTTGATAATATTGATAATAAAATAATGATAATAGTAACGAAGTTTAATAAATCAATAAGGGTGTATATACCATTTTGCACAGTCAAAAAATCCTGAAATGCACAAGGACCCCTTTATACGAATATCATTGATTATCAACCAATAATGATATTATAATATTTAAATTGTGAATACTTAGAAAGTATTCACTAAATCATTAAAACGGAAAACCACCCACTCATCAGAATACATCGACACGCATGTCATCGGACGTCCCGCATGGCTATATAGACTTGGGCTTGTCTTGGGTCCTATCTGGACTAATTCGGTACAACCGGGTTCCCTAAAGCTCAATAATATAAATAATAAATAAATAAGTCTTCGGTAAGAGTTAAGTCGCAACTTGGACTATTTTTCTAGTTAGGACATCACTATGGCTCGGGCTTCCCTACCAGGGCTAATACACTAGTCAAAACACGCCACTGCACTATCCGTGCCACGATTTCTAGTCACATTGTACTCCTAATTTAATCATGATTAAAATCATCTACCATAATAATTAACTTTAGTTATTTATAAAAATCTAAAAATTATCATTTAATTAAAATAAATAATAAAAAAAATTAAATTTTTTGGGAAGGAGAGCTACAGTAGAGAAGTGTGAAAATATTAATATTAACCAAGGATTGATATCGAAATCGGTATCACCATGAATCTCATGGCTTGTTCTACCAGAGCATAATATAAAACCAAACGTGAAACAGAGCTTCACATTCACAATATTAGAAGGAAAAAATTTCGATTGGTGGTAGGACGAGCCATAATTCTTTCAAGGTAGAACAATAGTAAATTTTTTCCTTCTAATATTTTGAATGTGAAGCTCTACTTCACACGTTTGGTTTTATATTATGCTCTGGTAGAACAAGCCATGAGATTCATGGTGATATCAATTCTGATATCGATCCTTGGTTAATATTAATATTTTCACACTTCTCTACGCTTTGGTTGAGATAGATATCATATGATGCGAAATAGGAGGCCTCATGACCCGAATGAGAAGAAAGAGAGTAGGGAGGCTAACTCTATACGCTCATCCGCCTACGATATACACCCTTACTTATGTTAGCCTTTTGAGGGTAATCAGCATTATACTAGATTTTCGAATAAATCTATAACTCTGATAGGCCCAAAGACATGGCATAAGTAAATTTAATTTTCAACACTTACCAAGCTACTACTAAGATGGCTTATGTATTTCCTTCTAGGATACTCACTCTATACCAAGGTTTGCAGTATCGACAAGGTTCTAAACGGCGGTAGGCGGGTGCGCGGCGGAGAGAGTCCGCCTACCGCCTAGACATCGCATAGACGCCACCTAAACGATCAATACCAATACTCATAGAAAAAGTCTGATACCGACCCCCCTCTACTTCATCGCTCTACTTTTCCTGCTTCTCAAGATCAAAGGCCCCCTCTCTGAACCCCCTCTACTTTTGCACGGGGGATATGAAATAACCATAGTGGATGTATTGTTACTCTTGCTCCTATCAGGATAAATCTGACCCCTTTTCTTGTTTCCACCTACATATATCAGATAATTTAAGAAGTGAACGTCTTTCTTCGTAGTGGGATAGGGGAAAGAATGGGAAAGATGATTTCACTATATTTTGACCTGGAACAGGACCTATCACAAGGATTTTGGCTCGCCCTACCACCAATCTCAAATTTTTTCCTTCTAATATTATGAATGTGAAGCTCTGCTTCACACATTTGGTTTTATATTATGCTCAGGTAGTAGCCATGAGATTCATGGTGATACCGATTCCGATACCGATCCTTGGTTAATATTAATATTTTACACTTCTCTACGCTTTGGTTGAGATGGATATCATATGATGCAGAATAGGAGGCCTCATGACCCGAATAAGAAGAAGAGGAGTAGGGAGGCTCACTCTATACACTCATCCTCCTACGATATACACTCTTACTTATGCAATCCTTTTGAGGTAATCAACATAATACTAGATTTCTGAAAAAATTTATAACTCTGATAGGCCCAAAAGACTTGGTATAAGTAAATTTAATTTCAACACTTACCTAGCTACTACTAAGATATCTTATATATATATTCTTCTAGGATACTCACTCTATACCAAGGTTCACAGTATCAATAAGGTTCTAATCGGCGGTAGGCGGGTGCACGTCGGAGAGAGTCCGCCTGCCGTCTAGACACCGCCTAGACGCCTAAGCGACCAATACTGATACTCATAGAAATAGTCCAATATCGATACCGATTCTTAAACTCATAGGAACCCTTCCATAGGTGGAATTGACTCGAATTGAACCTATAGGAACTGAACCCTCATGACCCGAAATTAACCCATAGGAACCCTTCCATAGGTGGAATTGACTTTCTAATGCTAGATCTAGGTGTTGAAAACCTTTAATTTGGTAGATCTAAGTTTTTACCATGATGAATGATAAATTCTATGCTCAATTTGTATTATTTACGAATTTTGACCATCAAATGTTCGATACGTGTTTCCCAAAGGAAATTTTGTGTCCAATATGAGTTGTGATTGTGTTATTGTGTCCACAATTGGATATTGAGTGGTTGGGTCATGATACACCATAATGTATTTTGGAGCCTGTTTTGTGTCAATTTCTCAATATTATTCTACATCTAATTGTTATATATATATATATAATATATATATATATATATATATGTATTACAATTTCATATATATGGTTTGGATGTTGGTGTCATAATGGTGTTGGTGTAGGAATAGAGGAGTGTTTGATATTTGGTATTTGTGACTGTATTAGTGCATTGGTGTTGTGCTTGATAAGGGGTGAGAGTGTGTCATTTATGGGTGATGTGTATAGACATAAAAGTGTGGTATCAATTAAAATTTAGAGTACTTGGTATTAGTGTGTGTATAGATGGTGTGTGGGAGTGTTGAGTGTGTGTGTGCATGCCTGTGCATTGAGATTTGTAAGGGAGTTATTGCTGATGCCCGTCGTCCTCAACCGTTGGATCAAACGGGCGCACGTACGGACCCCATGCAGCCCGTTCGAACCCACGCAGCCCCTCCCCACCACCTCCCTACCACCCCGGGCCCCACCCCCCTCCTCCCTCCCGACCACCAAGATTGTGAGCACCCTGAATTTCGGGTTGTTTTTTATTTTATTTATTTTCCTGATTGATTTTTATTTCGATAAATAATTTATTCTGTATTTTTCCTTAAGTGTACTTTTCCGTGCCATTGATATTTGGAGTATCAGGGATGTTCAACTCTGGAAATCTTCTTCACGAGTTTTGGAGTGGACACGATTACCTTCATGACGGTATGTGTCCCATCCAAACTTGTCCTCTTGTGCTCTTTCTGTTTCGCTGAACTTCGGGTCGGTTTAGACCATTTGATTGATATTTATTTTCCCACTTTTTTTCTTGATCATTTTCAGCGCGTTACCATGACATTTAAATTAGGAGCGCCAGACCAGTCATTTCCTTGAAACCAACTCCTCATTGATGATCTACTCGAGACGCTCGTCACCCATGACCTTCGTTTCCCACTCATTCATGTCATTTTGGGCTCCATTTGATTCGCACAACTTTTCCGATGCGTGACCCGATTTTATTTCACGCCACGGCGTCACATTCATTTTCCAACTTGATTTGTGGGTCCCCTGTCGACCAAAACCTGTCAGCCCCAACTATGGACATGGCCCACTTTGAGCCTACTATCCGTCCGCCACTTGTGTCCCCATTATTTGGAATCCCCATGTGCTACTTATTTACACATGATCATCAATGTCTAATTATAATTCTATTTTGCACGATGTCCAATTGACCCAATTCGGCTCCACCGAGCCCAGTCCAGCTTCATGTTGCCCTCCATCGGGACACCCTCATATTTATTGCCCAAAAATATCAATTTCTTATTTTATCTTTTTTTATTATTTAATGGGAAAATTTCTATTGAATTATTTCCCTTGGAATACCCAATTTCTCAATATTTATTCTTAGCCATTGATTCTCCAATTTAAATCATCACCACTCATTTTTCAAACTTTTCCTCACTTTCACTCAGCCAACAAGTGGCCGGCCCTAACATTTAGGGAGCCACCTTTTTTCTCTCTCTTATCCTCATTTTTCTCTCTCCCTCATTTAATGTTATCACTCTCTCTCTTCTTTTATTTCCCACACCATTCAACACCAGACATCTCCCTTCACACTCCCCGACAGCACTTCTCTCCTCCTCCTTGGCTCGGGCTCACCCCGACCACCTTCCTTCCTTCCTCTTCTCCTTCCCTCCATGAACCAGGCCACCTCTCCTCTTCTTTCTCCTCCTCCTCCCATGGATCACCACCACCACCACCACCACCATCATAAGCAACCACCACCACCACTGCAACACTCCACCTTCACCCGACCATGTCTCGACCTTCCCTGGCCGGCCTCCGCCGTGCCACGCGGTCAGCCACCCTCCAGGCCGTCGACCGAGCCACCTCCTCCTTCCTCATATTCTTCTTCACCACCATCCCGCGACCACCACCATCAACTCCGAACAGCAGCCCCCGCGTTGCCGTGGCCAAAGTTGGCCGTCCCAGTCGCCGCCCTCGCCGGCCGGGCTAGGCGCACAAGTCCCGGCGAGCAGCACAGCCCGCCACCAGCGTGGCAGCGCGCCAGCCACTGTAGGCGGCACGCACGCGCGCGCGTGGGCCGCCGTCGCGCGCCGCCACGCCGCCGTGTGGGCCGCCGTGGCCCCTGGCCGTGCTCCCCCGCCATGGGCGAGCCTCCCTGACGGCCACCGTCCTCCGGGACGCGCCGTCGAGGCGATTTCTGCGTTTTGAACGAGATCCCGTCGACGCGCGCGAGTTTTGAACTCAGAATTGGTGCTCCGTCGCAGCGACTTCGCGCACGTTTTCCCGGAGATCCGACCGTTGGATCGGTGATTTCTTCGCTCCGTCGCAATCTTGGTATATCCACCTTCATCCCTGTCAATTTTCGTCCGTTAATTTTATCGTTTGATACATCAAAACCGGCCACCAAGTTGACCGTTTAAATTGTATTAAATTTGGACAGTTTCGCGGGGCCAACTTCGTCAGCTTGTATCTCCTCCACCGCAGCTCCGTTTGGCGTGCTACCAGTTCCGGTGCGAAGCTGGTATAACCCTCTTGCTACCCCTTCAGTTTTGTTTCATTGTGAGCTTGTTTGATTGGTTGAATTCGACGCCAAAGTTGGCCGTCCGAATTCGTAATTTCCAACTTGTAAAATTCCATTTTTGAACACGGGACTCCAGATTTCATTTCTGACACCACCATTAGACATGTGGCGTCGATCTGGCATGTTTTCATATAAAATTTGTTAGATTTGGAGAACGTGGGCCCGGGCACGTTTTTCGGTGCAAAGCGGGTCCCACTTTCTGGGTCAACGGGACTTTTTGACGCCGGCTCATCGGAATCCAATTTCGGATGTACCGATGAGTTCGTATCGTCATTCTGGACTCGTTGACATATAATTTACTAGGTTTGGTGGACATTGGGTCTGGCACGCTTTTCGGTGCAAGTCGGATACCAATATCCGGGTCAATGGGTCATTTTGAGATCGGCTCATCGGAATCCAATTCCGGAGATACCGTTAAGTTCGTATCATCATTCTGGACTCGTTGACCGGTAGTTTGCTGAGTTTTGAGAACTTTGGCTCCGGCACGCATTTTCGTGCAAACCGGAATTCCAAGTTCTGGTCAACGGACCAAATTGAGATTTGGTCAACGGAATCCAATTCTGGAGATACCGTTGGGTTCGTATCGTCATTCTGGTTGCGTGGATATATAATTTGTTATATTTTATTGACTTGTTTTCTTGCACGTTTTTTGGTGCAAAACGGCTCCGACACGGACACCGTTTTGACCCGAAATTACTTTTTTGCCCTTGTGTCCAAATTGGACCGTTGGGTAGGCTATCCTAGCTAATTTGACCATTCTGGACACGTTGGCGATGTTCATTTCATCGTCCGACAATATTTGTTGATAATTTCTCTGAGTTTAACCTTTTATAATTAATTAATAATTAATTCTCATAATGTTCGTATTTGGGGATTAGTACAACGAAACTGAGATCAGTCAATTCCGGTGATCTCACATCGCTAAAATTGGCAAGTTGGATACGTGGATCACTATAATAAGATTATCAACCTTACCGATAATCTTCTTATCTCGATTTGCGTGCCGTAAGTTTCGACGTGCAAATAACGAAGTACACTTTATTTTAGACTAGAATTGACCCTGTTTGACCAGATTTGACCAGTTGACCCAAAGTCAACTATAAGTCAACAATTGACCTAGTTTGACTAGATTATTGACCGGAGTCGACCTAGAGTTGTTTTGACTTAGAAGAACCTAGAATAATATAGATTGCCTGTAGGGATTTATTTTCAACTTGAACACCTTGTAACCTGTGTTGCTTTAAATAGGACTCTGTGGCTTCAGTGGGACTTCTATACTTATCAGCTGTTCAGGTTATCGAGGCGAGTACATTCTCTGATCATTTCATATCCTGCTTAGAATTATTTCCTGCAGTAGATTACTTTACTTGTACTGTCACGTTGGTCACACGGATTGGTACTATATGGATCTCTACATGCAATGTTATCCCCCTCGGGAGCATCGGGTACATTGTGCTTGTGCGTTTCACTTACATCATGTACTCCTGTGTTCATTACATGTGCACTCCTGTGAATCTTGTACTCTCATGTTCATGGAGCCCCATGTATACTATCATGTGCACCCTATATGGGCCCCATGTGATATCCTGTGCAATAACATAACCTGTTTAGATCCTTGTGTATTGATTGGGAATACGGGGGAGTGCTAGTAGTCGTGTGAACAATTCCTTTGTAGTGTAGATTCCTGTGCACCTCGACATCCTGTGCAAATCTGTCCTGTTCACATGTGCTATCTCGTACTCTGACTCACTAGCCACTGTTAGTTCTATGTATAGTAGATATTTACATTATAGTTCTCTTCCTGTTTACATACAGCATTTCTTCAGTACCTATCTTACTTTACTGCATGTTATATGTTTTCTAACCTGCTATGATCTGTTGAGATGTACTGTGCTCGCTCCAGTCCTGACTGGACCTGTTGATAAATTTTACAGATAGCCTGGAGGTGCCTGCTAGCCTAGAGGAGACACATTAGAGGTTGTTTAGGTAGTTATTTCATTTTTTCTGGAGTTGTATTACTTTGTAGATTACTGTATTTATTTGAGTTTGAGATGTACTTCTGGGTTCATGTATCTTAGACACTTAGACTTCTATCTCCCGTTTATTTTAGATTTCATGTTTTATCTATTCTTATCGTGCTCTACCTTAGATGTGATTGAGTTGTATCTGCTATGTCACCCCATTCGGGGAGTATAAACTGCTTAGCTTTATATTGTTAGATGTTGCGACCTAGGACAGCGTTCTACCGCCGACACTGCGGCGTAGGCTGGGCGTCGTTACGTTCTCGTGCCCTAACTCTAGGGTGCGGGTCGTGACACGTTTTTAGTGGTGGCCCATGCAGGTCGAGACTAAAGTGTAGTGGTATTCGAACTAGAGTACCACTACAGCCTGCAGTAGGATTAGTATATATTTTGAAGGTACTCAATTACAGATAGGAACCCTTGAGAGATTTCCGGGACGACCCTGGAGAATCTTATTTAACTTCGATTTGAAAACTCTTTTCCTTGAATTCTTTTATCTTTATTTTCTGTTGTTGAATTTGATTTTTATGGATTATTATTGAATTTGAGTTTGTATTTATTTTGATAGAAGATTTTCGAATTTCGAATTTTGATGATAGCTGTTGCATTCGAGTTTGCATTTTGATGGATTGTGTTCACTTTTGAATTTTGATGTCGTTAATAAATTTTGATTTGATTTTTGAGTATTCATTGTTGATTAATTTAATTTTTGGCAAGATGAAATTATATGGGCTAGGTCATCTATGTTATGGAATCTAGTCTTCTATAGTCACATTAGCCAGCATGGTGAGGACATATAGTCTGACTCTGGATATTTCTCGGGTGTGGGAATTTAAGGTTTTCGCAGCCAAGCATGCGGCACCGCGAAAATGTTAAATACCATGATTCTAGAGATATGTGCATAAGTCAAGGGCTCTGTGATTATCGTAGCCTTGCTTACTAGTATGACGAGGATTTAGAGTACCATAATTTTGGATAGACGCATATGATTATCAGATTGTGCTTAAAATTTTGAACATGTTTTCTTACTTTTTCTCAGTCATTCAAAAAAAAAGGAATTATTGTTTGTTGTTTTGCCTAGTTTCCTATTATTTAACTCAGGAGTAAGTTAGTTGGTTTTATAAACCTTGTGAAATTTCTTGCTATGAGTTTTCATAATACAATGAATCAATGATTTTGCTAAAGGCCTCATGTTGGATTTGATATTTTAACCCTGGATTTCAAAATGGTTCCTTCTTTAAACAGATTAGCAGAACGGATTTTACCGTTATTTCTTTCTTGCTATCATTCTTGTATTAAATAATAATGATAATAAAACTGTCTTGATTTCGTCAATCACCTGCTTGCAATCTTGGTAGGAATCTAAATGTTAGTCTTAACGTAGAATTAATTTTTATTGGGACATGAGAATATGTATACGAATATAATAGCAGACACTTTGCCTAACACGTATGCATGCTACACTTGATTTTTCCACATATCTAGATACATATTGATATGTTGATGATGTCCAAATTTTCATAACCGATATTTCTGGTTCTCTGTTTTCCATGTTTAAATTCGTAATTTAAATATAAAATTTTATGTTGTTATTTAGGTTTACGTCACTGCACATGTATGTTATACGTAGGGTTTCAATTCAAAAAAAATTTGTTGAAAATTTGTGTTTAAATTTGTCAATTTAAGACTGTGTACATATTAACCCTTAATACTGAATTCCAAATGTTTAGTTTAAATTACTGTTTTATTTCTTAATATAATATTTAGAGCTGCGTACATTGTTGTAAGTAGGAATATAAATTTAAGTTTCATATTCTTACATGTTAGTTTGTGATAAACATTGAGTTGGGTTTTAATGTTCAAGTTCTCCAAAATTCTGAAAACTAGTTACATGTTAACATTTTTACATTGATTTCAATGTTTAGTTAAAATTCAGATTTAATATGTAATATTGAACTGTATGCGTAGGTAAATATATGATAGTATGTTAGGGTTTCTTTTCTATCATGATAGGATGTGTTAGGACCATTGAGATTGGTTGTGATGTTCAAACCCTAAAATCTGAGACCGCATTATGTTCATAATTTCTATGGTTTAAAATGTTAGCTTGTTTTCAGATTTTATATGTAAATGCTGAACTAAAACCTGGTTTAACTTTTTAATACTAAGTCATAACCTGTACAAGGACACACACACACTCTAACTTAGTATACCCTGTCATGTAACCTAATCTTCCTCTCTATGTTATGATCATGTATCTAGATAGATATATATAGCGTTTATACATCCATGTTATAATTTGTATAGATACATAACTAAATCTCTACCTTTTTATAGATGTATATGGTTAGCCATGCATGTTATGATTAAATAGGTTGCGTATTGTAGATTGTTAACCAATATGCCATGATTAGTGTAACTTGATAGCTGTTGATTTGGAACTCAATTCTCATATACAATTTCATATGTATTTACGTACACACCTACTATCTAACCGTATGAACATGTCCCCATACACATGCTAGTTTTCCCTCTCTAAACGCTCTCTCTGTATATATATGTGATTGGATTTCAATGCAAGTGACTTTCGATTCTTTAACTTGTGATTTTGATTTTCTTGGGATAGTATATTTTTTTTTCTTTCAAATGATTGGTAGTTACCTTCCTTTATTTATTTTTTTATGAGTACCAGTTTTCATATGGGGTGGTAGACAACTTTATAGTTTTGATGGTTGTTGTGTCTGTATCTTTCTATTTTAGCACCCTGGATTGCTTGTGTGTTGGATACCTTATGACTGTTTGGTTAGTATGACTAGTAAACCTAGATGAGACTTCACTGTCACCGTATACCCCCTGTATGCCGTTCTTTTATTTGCTGGTATGATTTGTTAAAGTTCTGGGACTTGATTGTGGGGGGTTTGACCTAGAGGGAGTAGGGACATTTTAATTTCGAGGACGAAATTTTTATAAGGTGGGTAGGATGTGAGCACCCTGAATTTCGTTGTTTTTTTTTTATTTATTTATTTTCCTGATTGATTTTTATTTCGATAATAATTTATTCTGTATTTTTCCTTAAGTGTACTTTTCGTGCCATTGATATTTGGAGTATCAGGGATGTTCAACTCTGGAAATCTTCTTCACGAGTTTTGGAGTGGACACGATTACCTTCATGACGGTATATGTCCCATCCAAACTTGTCCTCTTGTGCTCTTTCTGCTTCGCTGAACTTCGGGTCGGTTTAGACCATTTGATTGATATTTATTTTCCCACTTTTTTTCTTGATCATTTTCAGCGCGTTACCATGACATTTAAATTGGAGCGCCAACCAGTCATTTCCTTGAAACCAACTCCTCATTGATGATCTACTCGAGACGCTCGTCACCCATGACCTTCGTTTCCCACTCATTCATGTCATTTTGGGCTCCATTTGATTCGTACAACTTTTCCGACGCGTGACCCGATTTTATTTCACGCCACGGCGTCACATTCATTTTCCAACTTGATTTGTGGGTTTCCTCGACCAAAACCTGTCAGCCCCAACTATGGACATGGCCCACTTTGAGCCTACTATCCGTCCGCCACTTGTGTCCCATTATTTGGAATCCCCATGTGCTACTTATTTACACATGATCATCAACGTCTAATTATAATTCTATTTTGCACGATGTCCAGTTTTGACCCAATTCGGCTCCACCGAGCCCAGTCCAGCTTCATGTTGCCCTCCATCGGGACACCCTCATATTTATTGCCCAAAAATATCAATTTCTTATTTATCTTTTTTTATATTTAATGGGAAAATTTCCATTGAATTATTTTCCTTGGAATACCCAATTTCTCAATATTTATTCTTAGCCATTGATTCTCCAATTTAAATCATCACCACTCATTTTTCAAACTTTTCCTCACTTTCACTCAGCCAACAAGTGGCCGGCCCTAACATTTAGGGAGCACCTTTTTCTCTCTCTCTATCCTCATTTTTCTCTCTCTCCCCCTCATTTAATGTTATCACTCTCTCTCTCTTTTTATTTCCCACACCATTCAACACCACATCTCCCTTCACAACTCCCCGACAGCACTTCTCTCCTCCTCCTTGGCTCGGGCTCACCCCGACCACCTTCCTTCCTTCCTCCCTTCTCCTTCCCTCCATGAACCAGGCCACCTCTCCTCTTCTTTCTCTCCTCCTCCTCCATGGATCACCACCACCACCACCACCACCACCATCATAAGCAACCACCACCACCCTGCAACACTCCACCTTCACCCGACCATGTCTCGACCTTCCCTGGCCGGCCTCCGCCGCGCGCACAGGCGGTCAGCCACCCTCCAGGCCGTCGACCGAGCCACCTCCTCCTTCCTCATATTCTTCTTCACCACCATCCCGCGACCACCACCATCAACTCCGAACAGCAGCCCCCGCGTTGCCGTGGCCAAAGTTGGCCGTCCCAGTCGCCGCCCCTCGCCGCCGGGCTAGGCGCGCGAGTCCCGGCGAGCAGCACAGCCGTGCCACCAGCGTGGCAGTGCCGCACAGCCACTGTAGCGCGCACGCACGCGCGCGCGTGGGCCGCCGTCGCGCGCCGTCACGCCGCCGTGTGGGCCGCCGTGGGCCCCTGGCCGTGCTCCCCCGCCATGGGCAAGCCTCCCCTGACGGCCACCGTCCTCCGGGACGCGCCGTCGAGGCAATTTCTGCGTTTTGAACGAGATCCCGTCGACGCGCGCGCGTTTTGAACTCAGAATTGGTGCTCCGTCGCAGCGACTTCGCGTACGTTTTACCGGAGATCCGACCGTTGGATCGGTGATTTCTTCGCTCCGTCGCAATCTCGGTATATCCACCTTCAGCCCTGTCAATTTTCGTCCGTTAATTTTATCGTTTGATACATCAAAACCGGCCACCAAGTTGACCGTTTAAATTGTATTAAATTTGGACAGTTTCGCGGGGCCAACTTCGTCAGTTTGATCTCCTCCACCGTAGCTCCGTTTGGTGTGCTACCAGTTCCGGTGCGAAGCTGGTATAACCCTCTTGCTACCCCTTCAGTTTCGTTTCATTGTGAGCTTGTTTGATTGGTTGAATCGACGCCAAAGTTGGCCGTCCGAATTCATAATTTCCAACTTGTAAAATTCCATTTTTGAATACGGGACTCCAGATTTCATTTCTGACACCACCATTAGACTTGTGGCGTCGATCTGGCATGTTTTCATATAAAATTTGTTAGATTTGGAGAACGTAGGCCCGGGCACGTTTTTCGGTGCAAAGCGGTCCCACTTTCTGGGTCGACAGGACTTTTTGACGCCGGCTCATCGAAATCCAATTCCGGATGTACCGATGAGTTCGTATCGTCATTCTGGACTCGTTGACATATAATTTACTAGGTTTTGGTGGATATTGGGTCTGGCACGCTTTTCGGTGCAAGTCGGATACCAATATCCGGGTCAATGGGTCATTTTGAGATCGGCTCATCGGAATCCAATTTCGGAGATACCGTTGAGTTCGTTTCATCATTCTGGACTCGTTGACCGGTAGTTTGCTGTGTTTTGAGAACTTTGGCTCCGGCACGCATTTTCGTGCAAACCGGAATTCCAAGTTCTGGTCAACGGACCAAATTGAGATTGGGTCAACGGAATCCAATTCTGGAGATACCGTTGGGTTCGTATCGTCATTCTGGTTGCGTGGACATATAATTTGTTATATTTTATTGACTTGTTTTCTTGCACGTTTTTCGGTGCAAAACGGCTCCGACACGGACACCGTTTTGACCCGAAATTACTTTTTTGCCCTTGTGTCCAAATTGGACCGTTGGGTAGGCTATCCTAGCTAATTTGACCATTCTGGACACGTTGGCGATGTTCATTTCATCGTCCGACAATATTTTTGATAATTTCTCTGAGTTTAACCTTTTATAATTAATTAATAATTAATTCTCATAATGTTCGTATTTCGGGATTAGTACAACGAAACTGAGATCAGTCAATTCCGGTGATCTCACATCGCTAAAATTGGCAAGTTGGATACGTGGATCACTATAATAAGATATCAACCTTACCGATAATCTTCTTATCTCGATTTGCGTGCCGTAAGTTTCGACGTGCAAATAACGAAGTACACTTTATTTTAGACTAGAATTGACCCTGTTTGACCAGATTTGACCAGTTGACCCAAAGTCAACTATAAGTCAACAATTGACCTAGTTTGACTAGATTATTGACCGGAGTCGACCTAGAGTTGTTTTGACTTAGAAGAACCTAGAATAATATAGATTGCCTGTAGGGATTTATTTATTTTCAACTTGAACACCTTGTAACCTGTGTTGCTTTAAATAGGACTCTGTGGCTTCAGTGGGACCTTCTATACTTATCAGCTGTTCAGTTATCGAGGCGAGTACATTCTCTGATCATTTCATATCCTGCTTAGAATTATTTCCTGCAGTAGATTACTTTACTTGTACTGTCACGTTGGTCACACGGATTGGTACTATATGGATCTCTACATGCGATGTTATCCCCTCGGGAGCATCGGGTACATTGTGCTTGTGCGTTTCACTTACATCATGTACTCCTGTGCTTTCATTACATGTGCACTCCTGTGAATCTTGTACTCTCATGTTCACGAGCCCCATGTATACTATCATGTGCACCCTATATGGGCCCCATGTGATATCCTTTGCAATAACATAACCTGTTTAGATCCTTGTGTATTGATTGGGGATACGGGAGAGTGCTAGTAGTCGTTGTGAACATTCCTTTGTAGTGTAGATTCCTGTGCACCTCGACATCCTGTGCAAATCTGTCCTGTTCACATGTGCTATCTCGTACTCTGACTCACTAGCCACTGTTAGTTCTCTATGTATAGTAGATATTTACATTACAGTTCTCTTCCTGTTTACATACAGCATTTCTTCAGTACCTGTATCTTACTTTACTGCATGTTATATGTTTTCTAACCTGCTATGATCTGTTGAGATGTACTGTGCTCGCTCCAGTCCTGACTGGACCTGTTGATAAATTTACAGATAGCCTGGAGGTGCCTGCTAGCCTAGAGGAGACACATTAGTTGTTTAGGTAGTTATTTCATTTTGTCTGGAGTTGTATTTACTTTGTGGATTACTGTATCTTTATTTGAGTTTTGAGATGTACTTCTGGGTTCAGTATCTTAGACACTTAGACTTCTATCTCCCGTATTTATTTGGATTTCATGTTTTATCTATTCTTATCATGCTCTACCTTAGATGTGATTGAGTTGTATCTGCTATGTCACCCCATTCGGGGAGTATAAACTGCTTAGCTTTATATTGTTAGATGTTGCGACCTAGGACAGCGTTCTACCGCCGACACTGCGGCGTAGGCTGGGCGTCGTTACGTTCTCTGCCCTAACTCTAGGGTGCGGGTCGTGACAAAGATCCCTCGCCCCCCCTCCGCTCCCCTACCCTCCTACGACCTCCCCACTCGGCGACCCACAATCTAACCCCCTGCCGACCCCAAACCTAACCCTCCCGCAGGGCCCCCATGTAGTGCTCCATCCCGCTCAGTCAATCGAAGGAAGCAAAATGCTGACGGTGTTCGGACTTAGCCTTACAACGGCTGCTCGAAGGCTCGCTCGATCGAGGTGACTCCTCGCTCAGTTGGGATAGTTTCGGTGAACTTACCTCATCTTGGCCTTCACATAATAAATTGAATGTTTTCAAATGCACGAGTAGGCTTGATAATAAAAGAGAAGAATCCACATAACTAAGGAATAATCCCGACGGGCCGAAATGGATTAGAACATGAAAAAAGGTCCCACGGTCTGCTTAGAAGTCGGCTCAACGTGATTTTAAATGACACTCGGTCCTTCGTCCCGTGGCTTGGGAGAAGAAAAGTTGGTCTTTGGTGCAAAAGCGAAGATTTAGCCTAAGTCATAGGCGTCGCCCGTATAAATGCTTGATAAATCGTGCACGGTTCCACGATGCAAAGCTTGACATAGCCTTTGCTCGTCCCTCGGGTCAAGTTGTAGGCTTGAGTAATGTTAGGCAAAGTTATGCCGGTCGACGTAAATTATTCTAAGTACTGTCTGTCCCGCTCTTCCTACGGTTGTCAAGTTATTCAGTCCTACGATCTCAAGGTCCGTCGTATAAAGTATGACTTGGGTGATAGTGTTGCAGAAAGCGTAAGTTGGTTTAAGGTACGAGCCACGGTTGGCACGATGTAAAGTTAGCCCCGATCGATGGCACTTAAGGAACACATTTTGTTCAAGTTAAGTTAGAAGGCTATGCAGTAGTCGTTCCCTTGGTTGGGAGTCTCACGTTTCTATGCACGTTAAGAAGTATGAGGCGGTCCCTCGGTTGGAAGTCTCACGTTCCTATGCACGTTAAGAAGTATGAGGCGGTCCCTCGGTTGGGAGTTTCACGTTCCTATGCACGTTAAAAAGTATGAGACGGTCCATCGGTTGGGAGTCTCACGTTCCTATGCATGTTAAGAAGTATGAGGCGGTCCCTCGGTTGGGAGTCTCACGTTTCTATGCACGTTAAGAAGGTATGTGTGCACGGTCTGTACCATGTTTCAGGAGCCTAGGATTGTCTATGAGTAAGACACATGCTTTGGCATACGATATGGCGTCGTGCTTCAGTTCTCAACACCGGTTCCACAAGTTGGGTTAGATGTTTCGAGTTAAGTCTGGAAGGGCCGTAAGGCGAGTTTGGTTAAGTCAGGTTAAGCTGTGAGGCACGGCCTTGATGTTTGAGGCACGAGCAAGTTCATGGCACGATCGAGTCATTACGTCCAAGAGTATGGCACAAAAAAAGTATGAGTCGGTGCGTTGATAATGCCAGTATGAGAAAGGTCTAGAGGCATAGTATGAGTAAGTTGTCGATGATACCACGGTAGTGGTCCAGAGGTACTAAATAGGCCAAGAGTCTATGTCCCATAACTGATCCTACGGCAAGAGTAGAAAGACAATCGTAAAGGAATTATATTACAAAAAATAAATGAACGTGTCGGTTTTGTATGGGTGGGCGAGGAGCTCATTCCACTAGTACAGTTGAGTACTGACACCCACACAGTTTCCATGTGCAGGAACAGGTAGAAGCTCATGGAGCGAAGCTCGCTTGGATGCGTCGAGGCATGAAGTTCCTTGGCAGGTCGAAGCGTGCGGCCGGTGAACTCAAGACTTATACGGGACATAATGTATGGACATTGCCTTCCGAAGCTTCCGCTAGCTCAAGCATTGTACCGAGAGATGAGAGAGTAGAGTGACTTGTATAATAAGAGAAAAGTGAGCATGAGAGACTTGTAATCTTGGCCTTATGTCATTTGTAATCTTTGTTCCAATATCAATAAAGAGTATTTTGCAAGGACTTGTGTTTTGCTCTAAATTTTTGCTGCATGTTCAATATCTCTGCTGGACTTCTGTGCGACAACCCCATCATAGCTCTGTAATTGACCGTTATGGAACCCGCCTTACACGAGCGCAATCTAGGCTCGTACGGCATCACGCCTTAGCGAGGATGATCGCTCCTACGGGAGCGGGGTGTGACATAATGGTATCAAAGCACGACTTTACGTGCTTGGACTGTCGATTGAATTCTTCAACTCCATGATTTCCACAAACTCTAATTTTTGCTTCCGTATGTTGATATCGTTGGTACGCTCCTCTCAATTAGCCCACGAATGTCCATACAATAAGTCTAATATTTTTAAAAGCTCGTACGAGTACTCGGTTGAACGGGATCGATAGGCGAAGGCCTTTGTGCCAAACTACGACGGACTTGAGTTGAAAGAAAATCGATGCTAAAAGTTAGCAAACGCAGTGCGTGCTTGAATAACCTTACGCTGACAATAGCGAACGAGTATACGAGACCGAAGTATAGTTCGAAAGGATGGTTATGCACACAGCCTTTTGGCTAAGATGTGTCGAGTATCGTACACGTAGACCTTCTGGTGCAAATGAGTTGCGAACGAGATTGACTATCGCTCGGGCAATAAGTGAGACTTAAAACGTATGTTGATAGAGACGCTACTTGACCAACGCTAAAGCGAAGACGAAAAATGGTTCTTAGACGAGGAATAGGCGAACATACAATTGAACATGTCAATTATGAATCGTATGTCCTTTAAGGATTTGTAGAATGACTTGACCCTGAGTGGTGTATGGACGTTATAGAAATTGTTCGAGCAAAACTAAAGGATTTACGGATAGTACGAGTATGTCGACAAGCGATGATATCGCAAAGCCTTAGAACGAGTAGCGCTTAGTTGGTCATGATTCGAGAGTCGCAAACGAGATATCGTTCGGACGATTTGTGAATGGTAATGCGAGTTACAAAATGGTTGAATGGAGATTCTAAACGATAAAAATAAATGGATGACTTGATCAAAGAAATTGATACGGATCGTATACGAAAAGTTAGCACGACGGGATGATAACGTGCATGAAAGGTTTAATTTTGAAGTTACGCAACTGACTCTGAGGATTGGAATTGATGTTGCTAGATGATTTGAGTTAGCAAAGAATAATGATTTGAAGGAAATACGTGGGTCGATGACTTAAGATAGTCGGATGAACGATACGTGAATTTGGATTTGAGGAAATTGTGTGAACGATTCGAGGGATAATGGTCGAATTTGAATTTGAATGTCGAGGAGATTATCCAGTCGGACGCTAGCATCATTCGTACGACTCGAAATTCGTTACAAAGGAAGATCGTCAGGTTACGCATGTTATCGATGGTATTGAGGCGTATCAAAGATCGATATGCGATAACTCGGAGGTACTCTGACTCGGCGAACGACGATCGTGCAAGTATTATTATTCGGTTCGATGTTATACTTAGGATTTTGATAGAGATGAATGTTGGATGAAAATGATTGTGTCTTGATGGTTACACGGATAACCACATCGTCGACGATCTTGTCTTGCGTGAGCGCAACTCTAGCCTCGCACATGCTTCACGTCGGATTTGGGGCGATCGTTCCGCGTGAGCGCTGACATGGTGGTTCATGTCGCAGGAATGATCGTTCCGCGTGGAGGTTGCTCTGTAGCACTTGTATCCCTAATTTTTTTTATTTTGGAGAATTTATATGTATTTTTTTTTTGTTTTACATAGAGTAGTTAGAATTAATTATTAATTAGGAATTTATTTGGGATCACAAGGGTGCGTACCTAAGCCTATAGGTTAAGTATAGTAAAATTAGATCATATGTGGTCACTAGGATCCCTAGATAGCCCCAAATATGTTATTTTACTATTTTAGAATTTTCTAGATTGTTTGGAGATTTTTAGATAATTTTATCTATAGTATTATTATTTTTATATGCTTCTAGGATTTACTGTAAGGACACACATCGTTATTTTTAGGCCAAAAATTTTATTTAGACTCTAGAACCCTAAAATTATTTCCTAGAATTTTTACGAATTTTTATGAATTTTTTAGAATTTATTTGGAATTAATTAGATTTTCTATAATTTTGAAACAATTTTTTGTAATTAATTCCCTAATTACCCAGTCAGCCGAGAGGGGTGGCCCACCCATAAGTCGCTCATGTGTGGGGGGCAGGCCCACCCTTCAGCCGCTCGGTGGGCTGACTCAGCGGCTTTCCTAATATAGGAGCCAGCGGCTCCATGAGGCGGCTCAAGCCAAACCGACTTGGCCTATGACCATCCGATCTGGGCGAGAGTGCCCAGATCGTGACATGTGTCACCGTGTGGAGCCGGGATCGAGCCACCGACTCCCCTCTCCTTATATATATGTTTATTATTCACGAAAACCTAAATAATTCCAGCAGCTTTTTGGGAGAGAGTTCAAGTAGGGTTCTTTGACTTTGCGGTGAGATTGCGACTAATCCAGACGTCTGTTTCACGCACCATTTTTTGTAGAACCGTATCGAGGTTAGTTTTTCGAATATGTAATTTACTTTCTGGAATTTTGAGTATGAATTTCTGGATAATAATGTGAGTGTTGGTTGTCCAAAAATCGACACGTCGTACATTTTTTCTAGATTTCAAGAGATCTTGAACTCCGATTCACGATCCTTTTGATGTTTTTGAAAGATGACACACTACAATGTAAATTTTTTCAAGAAATTCAAAATTTATCTAATATTTTATTTTTAGAATTCAGTTTTGGCCGGTGATTCATCGATTTGGTCACGGTTAGCCATAATAACGATAAGTTTTGACCAAATCATAATTTTGGGGCACCGTTGATTCCGGTCATACACACTCAAATCATTGAGTTCGTGCCGTTTGACCACATAGTCAACAGTACGCCTCGATTTGTGTGCAACGGATATCGAATTTGGAACCGACTTTCCTTGGCCCAAAATTTGTGTTTAATTTTTATTTCAAATTTAATTAGATTAAATTAGGATTTTAGATAATTTATTCTAGAATTAAAATAGAATTAATTATGTTAACCCATTAGTTACTTTCAAGGATTTTTAGAGTGAGAATTTTAGATCTAACTTATGACTGTTTATTTGATGGGGTAGATTGGGCTACGATGTCTTGAGTTTGTGAATTCATCGTCTGTCGGAGTAGGCAAGTATCACTATGACCTATTTTGTCATTATTTTATACTGCATGTATCTTCATATCGTCTTTTCACTATTATTTCTTTTTGATTCATGTTGTCATTTTTCTTGATTCACCATGATTACTACTTGTGCACGTACGAGAGTTAGAATCTTTAGGATATACGTACACGTTCATGTCTTACTTCTTCTTTATCGTGTTTAGTATTTATCGTATTGCTAATATTTTCTCGTAATGAACATGTATCGTGAATGAGTCGAGCGGGGGAATATTACAAGTAAGCATGTGGTCATCGAATTGAATACAGACTCCCTATACATTGATTGCATAATATCAGTCATGCACCACACATATGACTGACATATATCCCAAATCGTCTACATGTCGAAAGTTAGTATTCTAAAACACGCAGTATACGTGAATTAATCATTGCTTCTATATTGTTGTCTTCCATCGAGTCTATTTCATATAGTCATCATGTCATAGTAGTACTCTTCTTACCATATCATGTTATGCCTATAGTTTATCTTCCTTATTATTGTTTCTTCATACATGTATATATTGTGTAATATAGTGTTATGGTGATCTTGCTCCAATCCTGACTGGATAACTATTTTTCAGCTTTAGATGACGTGATCTGTCCTGAGGTCTACAGTGAGTATGTTGGAGACACTGATGTCACTGGCGTACCCGATTCTAGTACTGATGCGAATTAGCATATTTCATTTCTTATGCATTCACATTAGTTAGTAGTTATAGCTATGAATTTTTGTTTATCTATTTTATTTTCTGCTACCGGGTTTGTTCCCGAGACTATCTAAGTTGTAGAGGATTATTTGATGATTATCATTAGTTATTTATTGAGACTATTGGATATTATTTTTGTTGAGTATTGATGGCTTACTTGTGGATGATATGTGCATGTTATTCTTGTTGTAGACCATTGTTATCATAGACAGCGTACTACCGCCGATGCTGCGACACATGCTGGACTTGGCCACGTACTCGTATCCCAAAAGTGGGAGTCGATCGTGACATGTTCTAAAAATTCGATTTTGGCGACATGGTTTGTCTAGCTTCATAGAGTGATATTGGTTTCAGCAGTTCGAAGCCAGAAAGGAGATCAAGGTTTGTCACAAACTCAATCAGAGGCGAGTTCATTACCATTCACATAGTTCAGGAGAGTTGTGGGTCATCGATGATGTGCATAGTGTATGATGTTCTGCTCGAAGATGCATATATAGCTTCAGTGTCGGACACGAAGGTGGGCAGGTTCAGGGATTGAATCTTAGGAGAACCACATCGTCCGCTTGGTTGGGTCAACCATGGGTGAAGAAGCTTGACTGAATGGTAGTACGTTCCGGTGGAAGACGAAAGTTGAGAACACAGCCGAGACCTGCAGCTAGCGTTGAAGGTCGAGGAGCTGGAGACGATGGAAGATGCAAAGATGCTCAGAGGATCGGAGATCAGTGGCATAGTAGAGCAGAAACTCTGACGCGGGGCGACATGCATGGATTCAAGTTAAGGAGCCATGGGGTCAATACCCTCTCATCACACTAGATGAGAAGATTATTGGAGTTCGATCTGAATTTGGTAACATCATATTTGACTGGGTAACATTATGTTCCCAACAGTCCCAACCATAAAAGTTGTAGGTTGGGCGTGAGAAGCTGTATGAGCTCTTTTTGTAGAATAGTAAAGTTTAGTTCGAACCCAATGATGGTCCCAACCTTCATTTAAAAAAACATATATACACTATGTAAGAATCTACACAAATACAATTCATTTTGATTTTGAAAATGAGAAATGAGAGAGTAAAATTTTGGGTTTTTTTAAATATATTTTGAACTCTAGTTAACAATTCCACATCCATATTGCAACCTCAAGTATGTATTTCAATATAAGATTCATATTTTATTAACTTGTGCATATGGTGAGTGGTAGCACATGTTGTTGAGGTGATGAGGTATTTTTATAGAAGGATCATGACACCATAGAATTATTTATATGTTTTGTCACACATTTCTTTTAAATTTCTCTTATCGGGTTCGGACAAAGGGTGCAAAGTGGCGCTTTGATGGCCCATTTTGCACGAATGCATCGGGTGCAAGATTTTACTTTTGTGCATAGTTGTGGTTGTTTTCGTACGAGTTTTCGTACAGTTGCAGCGCATGGCTGCACGGAGCGCGCCTTGGTTCCACTGCACGTAGAAATGCATTTTCATGTGAAAATGCTATTGTACTATACAAAAATGGCTATTCGTTGCTCATGGAGCATGCATAACTACCATTTAGTGGAGATTACTGTTGTAACCGTCCACTTAATAGAGAGTTATTCTCCGGCTTAATGCCCATTATGGATAGTGGGATGCTTAGGGGTTGGTTCCCCTATATATTTATAAGTTCTTCCCGTTTTTTAAGTGGAACAAGTGAATATGGTACATGATCGAGTTAGGAGCAATGAAGTGTTGTCCATGCATAAGAATAAGAGTCCAAGTTTTTTCTAATTTGTTTATGCAAAGGTGACAAAGGGAGCATTTTAGTTCATACTTGTAACTTGCCGGTACTTGAATTCAGATCGACAAAATAAGGTGAAATCTTGTTTGGAGTAATGGTCATCCTCATCACCCCAGTAAGTTGTCATTTTCAACAGTTTCTTTCGCGTGTTCTGTTTGCAATTATAACAAGTTTTGAATAAACAACTTTGTACAAGATTTTTAGCCTTTAAATTTCCAAAATTGTAATTTTTCTTTCCATGGTTGTAAGAGTCGTTGTAATAAATTATAATTTGTTGGAAAATTTTACTCTAATTCTGTAAACAAAATCAGAAAAGATTAGAGTTTTTGGTCTACGAGAAAGTCATGCACGAAGCATTGTCCTAAGAGAATATTCGAGGTCTGTGTGCAGAATTTTTCTTGAATCATCATAGTGGTAAAATTCTCTTGCTACTGGCTTCCCGTTGTTGCACACAACTCCGGAAGAATGACCATACTTAGTTTTGCCCAAAGTGGAAAGAATTGGATTAGAAAGGAAAGAAGGAAGATGGATGAATAGATGTAGAAGTTTGTTGCTTATTTTCATCTCTCTTCTCCGACAAAAATACTTCAAGAAGAATATATAGGCAACCCTCAACCATAGGTTTAATAGGTTTTAATGTGGGTTAATAGGATTTATTGGATGATTTAAGCAAAAATAATAGGCGATATCAATGATGAAAATGGTCATGAATTAATAAGCTATTAAACTAAGCTTTGAAGAGCCATAAACAAATTACCGTTTGTAAAATAAATGTCCAATGAATAAAAAATGTAGGTTCTTAAATGTCATCAAATATGAGTAAAGAAGATCTTGGTTTTTCCAAACAAATGAATGTGCAATAAAATTTTAGTTTATCAAGTTTTGATCAACTTGGGTTAGCTGTAGTGGCCGACTCCCAGCTAGCGGAGGTCCACGGGGGGACGATTAAGTACCGTACCGCTTAGGACTATTTACTCTCGGTTGACAGAAGGACCCTTTTGGCTTGTACCCAAAATAATCTCAACTTTTAATACTTTAGATTTAAAAGAATTTGCAATATCACTAAACTATTTTCTTTTGACTAAATTGTTTGAATGAATCAAGATAATTATAATATTACAAATTATACGCAAAACAAAGTTTGTTTAACACAATCTAAATATTTTGACAGAAGAATATTGTGATTTCTTTCTGACTAAAAAATTCTAATATTGTGATAATTAGTCATTTAAGTTCAAAATATGCAAACCAATCAAGAAAAAAATATCATTCAACATCACCATAATCTATATACATAAACGAAGAAAGTTGGCTTACACACTCAATAATATATATATTTTGTCCAACTAAACTTGGGAATCATAATTAATATAATATGTAGGTAAATAAAAATTACCTTTCAAAAATGATTGGAGCACGAATGCTGAAAAAATGTTTCTTTCTAAACATACACAAAGTTATAAAATTATCAAGGCATTATATCAGGATCATTGTCTTTAACCAAAAACGTTTGATTGATGCAACAAAAAATAAATAGTAATGCATCCTTCTATGATGATATGGACAACAAGAACATCCAATGGTTGCGATATAGTTGGAACAACATTAGCTGTGGAGTTTTTTCACTTAAATAGATTTTAACAACAAAAATTTCTTATTGGAAAGCATAAAAGACATATACTAGGTATATACATGTGGGCGATGCACTTGGCACAGGAGTTGGATACTGGCATCATGAGCATATGAATAATTATATTGATCTTTCAAGTTCAAAAAAATAGAATAAATAAATTTTGTATTACTTACCTTTATCTTAGCATGTTTGCTCCTTTTCTAACATGTCATAATCTATAATGCATCGTTGCGGTTAACATGTCCTTTCCGAAAAATTAATTTTTTTAATAATTTGATCTTCAGGAAAATATATGTTAGTTTGCATTAACAAAAAAAAATATACACCTGAAACTATGCACAACTTTGTTCATTCTAGCACAATGATGCATTTTGCACATCAATATAGTTTTTTTTTTTGCATTTTAATGATAGAAATAATTCAACAATGTTTCATGAATAATGATGAAAAAAATATTTATCAAAAAATCAAAGTAGTACTAACATCTTTCGTTCATTATAAACCGCATGGAGCGCACCATGACATCACTATCTTCTTTGGGCTCTACTATGAAACTCTATGTAAGACTAAATAGAAATGTGCATATTTCAATCCAACACAAGTTACATAATCTTTGTATTAAAACAATATGTAATATATGTTGGGTTTTGGCCTTTTTCATTCGAAATTTTAGTCCCACATCGGCTAGTCCAAAGGTGTTATATCTCTATATATTAGCTATGCTATTTTAAAGATGCACATATGGTATGGACGTGCACATGTGTGTGCCATGTGGGATTATTTTTCTAATGGAAAAAAGGCTAAATCGATAATTGAAAGCATTCATGCTTTTTGCTCTTGGGAAATTTATTTCCCTTAAAGCTAAGCCCCGTAGGGGCTTAGCGACTCGGACTCGGACTCGGATACAGACTCGGGCTCATGGGCTCATGAGGTGTAATGTGGCATTTTGTTGGCGCACTTTGCACTTCGTATGGTGTATAAGGCGCGTGGGGTGCGCGAGGTGCGCAACTTGCTTCAGATCGTGCCTGTGCATGATCTGAGCGGTTACTGCATGTTTGGAGTGGTTTTTACCATGTCCCGAATGTTGTGCTAACCGGACAGTTGCTACTCGGCCTATAAAAGGTTTATTCTCTCTCACAGATAAATACACAGACATATACAGAGAGTTACGAAAATTTACAAGTATTTCTTAACACAAGTAAACAGAAGCTGTGAGAGAGAAGAGAAGCTTTGCACCAGCATTACTTTTGCACGGGAGTTCGTGTACGATCCGAGGAGTCAGAAGAGCAGGAGTGTTCCAATGTTCTCTTACGAACTTGCTGGTTTCTGGAAGCTATTCGTGTGGGGAAATTTAGCTTTGAGCAACGGTGATCATTCACCCCAGCATGATATTCATCCATCAATCGCCTGTCATCTTCTTCGCTGTCGTGGATTACGAAATCTTTTTAGATTCTCGTAATATCATATGCTGCTGTAACGAGATCTTCTTAGATCTTCGTTAAACTTGCACAATCTTCCTTGAACTATTGCGTTGGAACATTATTTTTACAACTGTTTATCTTCTCAGTATTCTATCAAAAAATTATGCCCCGGCATTAACAATCTCAAAGCTAAATTGCTACGATGGAAAACTTTAATGCTTCACTCCTAATACTGACTTCTGTAAGTTAGAAAAGTTTGATGGAGAGCATTATCAAGTCCGGAAGAGGAAGGTTTATCTCAGTCTTCAACTCAGAGATGTTGATCACGTGCTTCTTGAAGAGGAACCTACTGTTCCATATGTTGGGTCTGCTGTCGCAATCACTGCGGCTACTAAACTCCAGGACACGTGGAGAAGGGAGAATAGCATTTGTAGGCTGCTTATCCTGAATGCTATGGAGGATTCCCTAGCAAAATCCTATAGTAAGAAAACTATTGCCAGAGACATATAGGATTCTCTGGAGAAACTGTATGAGACAAGAACAAGAGCAAGATATTTATGGCTGAAAATATCACAAATGGCTCGTTGAGGACAAGAAGTCCATGCTGCCGCAGGTGAAGGAATTCCTGAAGCTGCGACAGAAGCTGGAAGACGAGGCGATGCCCCTTCCTGACAAGTTTGTTGTTGGAGGGATTCTCTCGATGCTCCCCGCTGGGTAGAGTAAGTTCTATGCAAACATGCATAGGAAGAAGCTTGAGAGCAGCCTTGAAGATCTCTTGCAAGAAATCTATGTTGAGGACCAGATGCGGGCTCAACTGAAGATGGACGCACTGTCCAAGCAATTGGCTAACGCCAATCTGGTTCATACCAAGGAACCAAAGGCAAAGCAGACAGCTTCCCACAGCAAGAAGAAGGACCATGATAATCTGAAAGTTAAGAGAACTTTGTTCAAGCAAAAGAAGCCAAAGTCCCATTTGGCTTGTTTCAAGTGTCACGACCCGCACCCGCTTTTTCGGATACGAGACGTGTCCAACAGCCTACGCCGCAGAGTCGACGGTAGAACGCTGTCAAGTCCGCAAGAAATTATAAATGCTCAAAATAAAATATTTGTTGCTCATTCACATTCCTAAATCTATTACAACATTTACAACATTTATAA
Organism: Iris pallida; assembly: GCA_029216955.1. Classification (NCBI taxonomy): domain Eukaryota; kingdom Viridiplantae; phylum Streptophyta; class Magnoliopsida; order Asparagales; family Iridaceae; genus Iris; species Iris pallida. Next base: position 13,374 of record JANAVB010011972.1, on the reverse strand, counting down.
TTAAAGAAAATACAAGATTTTGTAATAAATAAAATTGATACAACTGTTTTCTATTTCTAGGTTGACTTCAGCATACCCAAGCCTTCCCAATGCTAAGAGTGATCGCGGCTAAATCTGAAAAATGTTGGTTTCCAGTCAGGAATGGAACAAGTACACAAATCGACGGCAATGCAAAAACACAATAGAATTAACAAGACATGAAAATAGCATATAAGATATGAAAACTGTAAAGTACTGAAGACATGGCACGGTTGTCACGACCCGCACCCACTGTAAGTGTACGAGTACGTAACAGCGCCCAGCCTACGCCGCAGTGTCGGCGGTAGAACGCTGTCCTAGGTTACTATCTAATCAACAACTCATATAATTATATACTTGTCAAATCTCAACTCTGAACGGAGGACAAGTATAGATATAATGAAATCTCAATCACAGTCTAAGCACGATAAGAATCACAGAAGTTTGTAACTAAAGACTAACAACAACAATTACAAACTACTAAATAATAATATCTCAAACAAACTCAATACAAACTAGTATCTCAAGTTATTACAATTCAAGTTCTAAAACATGAAAACTAAACCAGTCTACTAGCTAGTCTCCCGATCACTCTTGAGTGACGGGGCCAAAGGTAGCTAATCACTCGTCAGGTCCATAATGAGTAGGGCAAGTATCCTCAGGGCAATCATCTATAAAATTTCAACAGGTCCAGTCAGGACAGGAACGAGCACAATCTCATCTAGAAAACCCAAGTAAATGACAGAGAACTATAAAGCAGTTATAGAAAGTTGTACTGATGAACATGGCAGTTTATATTTAGGTAATGGTAGTGCAAGAAAAGTAAGTAACTAAACAAGAGAAGAATCAGAGCAATCTGTAAAAATAGAACTAGCTGAACTAGAGTAATAGGGTATGAGTCTAGACAGTAAATGTAGACAAGTGTATCTCCAATGTGAGTCTAATACGAGATGAGTCGAATGTGATTTCAATCATTGTTCTAATAAGGTGATTCGAATAAGGTGGTATGAATAATGATTCACATGATGTTCTAACAATGATTCAAATAAATTCTCCAAGTGTGTTTTAAAATACTTAGATAGATATGTAAACGGCTATGGGTAAATCTAGCACATCACGCACTGATCAGGTGAGAGATGGCTATCGTTCGAATATCATTCACAGGGGGTGGTTCAAATAGTAGAAATGTTCACATGTCTAATCAAGTATTTCCCTGCCCAGTCTAATACAAATGAATCCATAATCCAACACATAAGACGAATATAAGTCCAACCAGTATATGAAGATACGAATAGGTGGTTCGAATAGTAATTCGTATGGTAATTCGAATAATAGAGGTAAGACGAGTAATATGTGTACATGGATACAGTAATAACAATACGTGTTTGTAACAGAGAATCACATACAGCTAACTAGAACTGAAATACAGTAATTGACAAGTAAATGAGAGAACTATCAGAGAATGTACTCGCCTGCTACTCTGAAAAGAGTAGTGTAATATCAGATGCCTGCACCAGAGTCACAATGCCCTAGATAAAGCAGTACAGGTTATAATATGTTTAAAAATAAGGTAAATGAAGTTTATGACACAATCTACATGATTTCTAGGCCAATCTAGGTCAAAGTCAACTCTAAGTCAAACCTGGTCAACTGTCTAGGTCAAACTAGGTCCACGTCAAACTTGGTCAACTCTGGGTCAACCAAACAACTACTCTAGTCAAACTAGGTCAGTTGGTCACATCTTGACTCATTGTTGACTCACAGTTGACTTTTTGTCAACCGGTCAACCCTGGTCAACCTTAGTCAAATCTAGGTCATTCTAGGCCAAGTTAACCTATATCAAGTCATAACTACCTTACCCTAACCTAGATATTCACATGCCTAATATTACCTTATACTAGTACATACATATGTATATATGATATACCAATATATGCTTGGTAATGTACTATTCTAGTCCTTAGATAATACTCTATTACCTAGACTAATAGGCAGCCAATATCCTTAGGCCAAGATAACCTAACACTGATACTTTCAAGTATCCTATCAGGATACTAGTCCACTGAACTAACATAGCCCAACACACTAACACATATATCCTATATTAGCCTTCTACTACCACTCTAGGATACCTCATGATACTCTCTCTAAACTCCGACACCCTCATACAACATCTCACACAAATCACATATGCAAATCCCCTATCATGCTAACACCCCTAGACTTATACTAACTAATCTACCAAACCCATTAACTTAGTTAAAGTCATACTAGACTCATAATCTACCATCACTGCCACAGTACCCAATTTGCCAAAACCCCATCCATTTGCCCATGGAGAAGCTCTCATACACACTCATAGGCTAAAGACCATCTAATACAAACTGAACAAACCCCTATACTCTAACATGAACTAATTTATCAATTCCTGAGAACACCTCATTTAGGCTAGCCCCAAATATGACAATCCTCACTCTCAACTCAAAACACAAGACTCATGATACTTCCCAAATCCTAATTGGACTAACCTTCTACTGAAACTAAAATCTAGACCCATATCCTCATACCTACTCAATGAGTGATACAAGGCTAAAGGCCTATAGCCTTGCCCAACACACTCCCTGCCTCAAACCCACACTCTATTACCTAGTGTGGCACCAAGCCCACCTGGGCTATGCAAGGCCAGGCCACACTTGGCCTGGCAGCCCCAAAGCCATGCTGCAATGTAATTGCTCTGCTACCTGCTGCAGCTGCAAATGCAACGCAAGTCAAGCCCAAGCCTGCTCTCTACTGTCTTGCAAAGCCAGGACATGGCATGCCAACGCAACTGCTGCTGCAATGCAATCCAAACCAGGACAAAGCTGCTACTGCTAAATCTAATTTACCCTTCCTATGGCAGTACAACCAATGGTTTCCAATTTGTAAACATTGCTATTTGGTATCAATACTCATTAATACAATATCAATTTACACTTAATCATATCTTAGGAAAATTTAATCTCAATTTAACTCAAAACTGGGAAAAAAAAAGTAAAACAGTGTAATCTAAATCTGACAACTGAACAATTTCAGTAAAACTCATTCACTGAAGAACCCAGACCAATACAACATAACCTGAGAATAAAACAACATCACATTGACGCCTTAAATCTCAGGAAAACAGTATGGGAATTCAAATCCCATACTCAACAACCTCAGAACTTACTGTATGAACTCAGTCAGTGTCAGAACAATGTTAAACCCAAAACCTATTATGTAAAATAATTTCAGACATCGTATGTATATAACCACTTCATCAATTGAACATTCTTATACAGGAAATAACATATTAAATCTCGGTTTAAACTTTGAACAACACAGGCACAGTATCAGAGTGCATTGGCTCGATACATACTCAACCAAATTCGAATCAACATCCCAATCAAAACAACAAAAATTAAAGTGCAGGTGTGAGCCACCATGCATACGTGTCAAGGGTGCTAATTGTGTCCAGAAAACTGGACACGAAAGTATCCAAAACTAAATTTGAATTTATCAAAAAACTGGAAAATATATTCGTCGTGCAGCCATGTCGAGCCTTCGTGGGGTCGACACAGTGCTCGAGGTGGGTCGAGCTCATGTATAGGGGTTCGGCCATAGTAGGGCTAGGTCTAAGGATGCCTGAATCGAGTCGGGGTTGTGTCGTGTCCGAGTTATAAAGCCGTATCAGTGGACAGCTGTGCACGTGTGTGTGTTGGTCGAGACGGTACGGTCGAGATTTATCCCAAACCGCACAACCATACGGCCTGAAATTTTGTCCGTATCGTGTCAGTCATGTGTCCTAGGTGTGCCCAAAAATTCGTGTCAAGACGTGCAGGTCCGATACAGTGCCCGAGCAGCAGGGCACTGTGTACGGTTCAGTCCCCGCGTGTCCAACACAAAAATCTCACACAACAAGACACCAAAACACTCTTCACAAAAATTGATGTACATATTTAGATCTACAAATTCATTTAATTAGATTTATAAAAATCAAAAATAAATTCCTTAGAGGCATTTAATCAAATACCTATACAACACTAATGACACGTGTCCGATACAGACACCAAACGGACACGAAATTGACCCAAACTTCAGGGACAGCTAGGGGACTCCTAGATCTAGCCCTAAATGCAAAGAAAACGAAATATTAATGCAATTTAAGGGGTTTTACCTATAGATACAAATAGCTAAAAAAAGCCCCCAAATGAAGTGTTTTTCCTTGCTAGCTCGGATCCCCAAATTGCTCAAAATTTGGGATTACTCTTCACCAACAGTAATAAACACTAATTAGGTCCTAATGCAAAAGACTAGGGTTAAAAAGGAGTTGAAATGAAAGGGATTAGGAAAAATGGCTCTTTACCTCTTTCTTTAAAACTTGAAAAATTAATAAAAGAGGCAAGAACAAATGGAAGAGACATTAAATAGGGGTAGAAAACCCTAGGTTGGCTGCCATGGGTGGGCTTGTTGGGGTTTGGGCTTAAGTCATGGGCCTAATTGCACTAGTCATTGTCACGCCCCAGAACCAGAATACTGGAGAGCGGGGGCGGACATAGCCAGCTACGTATATTGAAATGAAGTCCATCTCGCCATACGGTCACGACTGTCTAGATATGAGGGTTTACTGCAAGCCAACGGTCTCTTAAAGTCAAGCCTATTGTCTCAATCTCAAGCAAGTAATATAATTACAAGATGTTTGACCACCAAATATACAATAAAAGGCGTCCCAAATATTACATATCGGCTGATCATGAAGCTAGTCGTACAAAATGCTAGGACTAGCAATAGTTAAGTCATACATGATCAACCCTAGGATTTGTTAATCATGTTTACAGCCCTAAAGTGCATCGAGCTAACAGGTGCTCGTCGGCTAAACGCCTCAAAAGAATAAATTTACAATAGAGTGAGCGAAACAAAATAGAAAAACCTACTCGTAGCCCGGGTTCCTTCTAGTCGCCACCATCGGGCTGGAGGTTCGGAAGATCCTCGGGAGCTGCTCCGAAATCTGGCCACACAAAACCAGCTGGGTCAAACCCCAGAAAGAGCAAGTGCCACAAGGGAGGCCACGAAATAAGAACAAAAGCCAGCATATCAGAACATAAGAAAATAAAAGAAAAGTACAAGTAATAAAGAGCACGTCAGGACAATAAATGACTAGGGACGTGGAACCATTCGGGAAACCAGGTTACAACCCGTAAACCAAACAAGGACCGGAGTTGTAACCTTTCGCCTGAATAGCTCCTTGTCTCTACCCAATTATTGTTGAAGCAAGTAAAACAATCATGTTCAGGGGTACCAGGGTACAGGGACTAGACAAGACTTAGACAGGGCTAGACATACAAGCGGCCAAGCAATTACTACGGCTTACTACTTTAACTAACTAGGGTTATCACAAGCCTAATTACTAACAAGATACAAGTGAGAATTTCCCAGTCCCAAGCCCTGCAGACCATCCAGTTATCCTTCCGCGGGTTGAGAGTATGGTTGGGTACATCGCCCCGGAGACGATATACCCTTAGGTGACTTAGAGGGTGCAACACATGACAGTGCGCTGGAAATGTGCTCTACTCGTCGGCAAGCTACAAGTCCAATTAAGAGCGCCCAGATAACAAGATTGCCTGTGACTGGAAATTCTCCATGAACTATAGTTTGATCTAGTCATTAGCCTAATCCATATTCAGCATGAATCCCTGACCGTGGGAACCAGGGAGTCACGTCCTAGACATGATGCAAGACAAGACAAGTGGATTGCACAAGCAGGCAAGCAGGAACACCCACGGTGTCAAGTTGATTATACGAGTCAAATTACAAGTCACAAGTCAAGTCAAGTCAGGAATGCGCCACGGGCCACTATCAAGTTATCAAGATAAATCATGTCAGGGTACTTGTCAGGAGTGCGCCACGACAGGCCAGTATTATGTCAGGTTGGTCATGTCAGGAGTGCACCACTATGGGTCACTGTCGTGTTATGCTAGTTCCTTGTCATACCATGCCATGTACAATAGTCATTCCAAACATATTAAGTAAAATCAAGTTCATGACAAAAGGCGTAAGAATACAAAATGGGCATAAAATATCTAATAAAATATCAATATACAGGGCTATAGAAGAGCCAAGCTTAAAGAAATAAAACCAAAACTCCAAGAGCCAATGGATTGTGCAAGGGGTCAGGGGGTTGGATTGCGCAGGAGTCAAGTGCGCCAGGGGCCAACTGCGCAGGGGTGAGCTGCGCAGGGTACCAACTGCGCAGGGGTGAGCTGTGCAGGGTACCAACTGCGCAGGAGTGGATGGCGCAGCAGATGGATTGCGCTGGATCAGGTTGCGCAGGAATGGATGGCGGATGGATTGCGCAGAAGTGGACTGCACAAGAGCCATACGTGCAAGGGGAAAGGGAACGCTGGGCTAAGAAGCGCCAGCGCAGTTCAGCTCAGCGCAATGCGCTGGCCGAGGGGATGCGCAGTTCACCAAAGGGTGAGCTGTGCAATCGGCCTTGCGCTAAAGAGCGCAGGCCGAGAGATCTGCTCCTCCAACCCGAGAAGAACTCCAAGAACTCCAAAACTTCAATTCTTCATATCTTTGTTAAATCAAAGCCAAATCTTGATTTTCAAAGGTCTACCTTAAGTAAAATTGAATTCTCTTCCACATGGAAGCATCAAAACAAGCAAAAATCAAAGTTAAATAGATCAAAACCATGTAAATCCAAAAATAATAAAAACCTAGATCTAGAAAAAAGGAAACTCCAAATCACAAAATGACAAGTTCTAATGTTGATCACCATGGCCTAATCTAGCTAATGGACAAATAAAAAGTGGTTCTCATGTGGTGGCAAGGTGCACTTTGGGTGTTGGTGTTGTGTAGAGGAAGGAAGAAGAAGAAGATGGAGAAATAAATGAGAGAATTATGGAGGAGAGAGAAAAGTAGGTGGAGTTTTAATGAGGGTGGGTTGTGTTGTGTTGAGGGTGGAGTGTAGGTTAAAGTGCTCCAATGCATTTTAAACCATACCAAGCTAAACCAAACCAAATTCTCCTCCACAAAAATAAAGCCAAGTCATGTCAAAAATCCGTTTTACGAGAAAACCCAAAATTTCACAAGTCGATCCAAAAATACAATTACAGGCCAGAATCTGAGAAAATAAAATACAGGTCTAAGATACATGCAGGCTTAACCAAAAATACGTGTTCTGAGATATGGGTGTTACAGTCATGGAATTAAAATCATGTCATGAAATTAATGCACCTATTCTATTCCTCCTATTGAAAACTAGATTCTAATGGCTAGGATGAGGTTAACTTAAGTTAGACTAGGGTCACACCATTGTCTACCAAGTAACCATAACTATAGGTTAGTCTCTTAAGTCACAGCTAGTCAAAAGTCAAAATTAACAATCACCAATGCAATAAATCATAAAATAATTCAAAGAGGCCAAATGACCAAAATACCCTCATGCTCAAAAGTAATAATAAATTATCCTAATGACATGGTCAGGCTCTAGGTCAGACAGTCTCTCTAGTTACATTAGTAAGACATCAAAATCACAAGCCATGACTTAAAACAGTTTTGATTTGATTTTAAAAACAATTAAAAATCACCAAAAATCATAATGTGAAATAAATACAATTAAATAATATTTATAACTACAAAATTTCAAAAATACCCTCATTTCAAAAACTAGGTGTTACAACGGTGAAGAAGAAAAAGGAAAATAAATAAAAGACATCTACCTAGGTGTTGTGAAATATTCGTTTCGACATGTGAACGGCTAGGGGGTAAATTCGGCACACTGCATGTATCGTATACAACGGCTATTATTCAATAATAGACTCATGGGATAGTTCTGGTCACATGTCTACTAAGATATTTCCCCTTCCGACAACTCTGTGTGACGAGCGTGTCAACAAGCAGCAAGATATATGTATAGATATGAAATGAAAAGACTACTATGAATCGAAAGCAATCAGAAAGTGCACTTGTCTGAGGTCCTTAGCTGGTGAAACCAATAATACTATACCACTCAATGAGCCACAATCAGTCAACACATGCAGAAGTCTCCAGATGCTAAAATAAATAGTGCCAACGTTCTCAGAATAGTCAAATTAGCTAGGCTTGCCTGTCCTTAAGTCCAATTCTGGACACAGGGTAAAACGGTAATTTCGAGTCAAAACGGTGTCCGCCGTTGGACCCGCTTTGCACCGAAAAGTATGCTAGACTCAGCGGTCTCTAAAGTCGTCAAACTATATATCAACAGGTCCAATTTTTTGATACGAACCCAACCATATGTCCAAAATTGGATTTCGGCGGGCCGTGCACAAAATCGCCCGTTGAGTGGGATCGTGGGGCCAAAAAAGCGTTCCGATTCGAATGTCTCAGAACCGGACCAAACTTGGCATATAGGACCAAAACAATGATACGATCCTGTTGGCGTAGGTTTCGTCTCGATCCGATGAGCGTGTACAAAGTAATTAGAGAATTTACAAAGTGACCGATACGGTGAATTTTGAAGGATACGGGTCAAATTCGTCGCGCACACGCGACCAATTTGAATATTGTCAAAGCCCACACGACCACAAAGCTGTTACGCACCTTTCGATGCTTTCCGTTCGTGACCACATCACCCGGAATGGCGGGACGCACGTCGTCTCGGACAAATTTTCCTATTTTCTACATTCTTGAAAACAGATTTTTGTTGAACTTTATCAGCGATTTAATTCATGCTCACACATCAAAAAATAGAACTACAAGTTGCATTTTGATCTTGTATATGTTGTCTAAATTACCCTTCAAATAGATTTTCTAATCTGGTGTTAGATCGCTGGAAATCGATCTTCGAACGTGGGTGATTTGGACGGTATTATACCCTGTTTTCGAACAGGTTTTTACCAAACTTTGGTTCGATTTCCTGGGCGATATAGTTTACCTAAAATCAAACTAAAAGATGGGGATCAGGGGCGTATATATTGTCATCGTACCTGAAGTGGTAGATCGTTAAACGATCGAGCGCACACCGAGAACGCGTACTGCAAAAACGGCCTCGTGGATGTTGCTACTGCTGTTGCTGTTGCTGTCCTGTTTTCGTCCGCCGCGCGCGCGCGTTTCTGGCCAACTCCGGCTGGCCAGCGGCGACTCCCGCCGACGCGCGCGCGTGGGGGTGCGCCCTCGTGTGGGGGTCGGCGGGGCACTGTTAGTCTTAGTGTTTTTTTGTCGACTTCTTCTCATCTCTCTCGTGCAACTATATACAGTACATATATTCCCCCCTGTTTGCTCTCGGCTGGGTTTCCAGGCTGTGGCTGGGCAAGCCCGGGCCCGTGGGCCGGGCCTGAGAGGTCTGCTACTGCTTCATCTATTCTTTCCTTTTATTCTTTTAGCAATTATTATATATATATATTTATATATTTTTTTTTCCTTTTATTCTTTATATATATATATTTATATATACACATATATGTATACATACATGTATATATTATTTATATACACATACACATATATTTATATACATTTATTATTCATACACATATACACGTATATATATATATATACACATATATATATACACATACGAACGTATATATATATATATATATATATATCTATATATATATATATTATCTATATATATATATATATATATATATTATATATATATATATATATATATATATATATATATATATATATATATATATATATATATATATACGTGCGTAAAAAAAAAAAAAAAAAAAAAAAAAATATATATATATATATATATATATATATATATATATATATATATATACGTGCGTATGTGTATATATATATAACCCATACGTACGTATATATATAGATATATATATATATATATATATATATATATTTATTTATTTATATTTTTTTTCACATATATATATTCATGTATATTAATATATATTCATACGCATATACGCCCGTATATATACACTCACGTATACCTTAATATATTTATATATACATGAACATACATACATATATATATTTATTATATATATATATATATATATACACACATACACATATGTCGTATATTTTATATGTACATACACATGTATTTATATATGTATTTATTTTTTCTCTCTCTCTCTCTCTCTTTCTATATATATATATAATATATATATATATATATATATATATATATATATATATATATTTTAGCATATATATATATATATATATATATATATATTATATATATATATATATATATATATATATATATATATATATATATATAAAAATAATATATATATATATATTTTAAGCATTATATATATATATATTTTAATATAATAGATATAGATATAATATATATATATATATATATATATATATATATATATATATATATATATATATATATATATATGCATAAATATTTAATCAATCCTTACCAGTCGTACAAATACTTCCTTTTCTAGGGTAGGGTTTTATACCTATACATATGTACCCATAATATATATATTTCTTAGGAATACAAAATAACTAAATAATAACTATATTTGATAAAAATCCTAATATGATTAATAATAATAATAATAAGGGTAACAAATGAAATAAGCCAATAATAGGGGTAGTATTGGGTGACCCATTATAATCCTACGTCAATAGGTCCACCGAAGGTCGTACACTCTAAAGTGCCGTATAAAATTAGTACTACTTATATAATACGTATAACAATATTTATAAAATATTGTCAATCCGTAAAATAACATAAAATATAAAATATACCTACATGGGCGTCTTTCCGCCTATATCATCACTATATGGGCTGGGGTTCAGTTCGTGTCCAGTCCGAACTAATTCAGTACAACCGGGTCTTCTACAAGTTAAATAATTAAGACGTCTTTGTAGGTTAGGTCGCAACTTGGCCTGGTTTTCCTAATTAGGACACTCCTATGGCTTGGCATTCCCTATCATGGCTAAACACTAGTCAAAGCACGTTGCTACACCATCCGTGCCATGATTTCTAGTTGTCCAGTACTTCAAAACTCAACCATAGCTAAAATCATCTACCGTAAAAACTAACTAAATAATTATTTATAAAAATTTTGAAAATCACCATTTAATTAAAATAAGTTAAATTAGAATATTTCAAAATTTTCGGGAAGGGGAGCTACAAATCTACCCACCTTAAAAATAATTTCGTCCTCGAAATTCTAATATATAACTATTCCTTAAGATTCAATAAGAAGTCTATCTGAACCTTAATCTCCTTAAATTTTAATTCCTCAAAAAAATAGTTTGTATTCTTCCCCTAGTCATATGGCCTCCAGGACTTCTATCCACCTTTGGTCACACTCCTCCTCACACTAAAATCTTAAAATCTAAAATCCTACCAACAAATATCTAGGCATATGGTATCTATAATCCTCTCGTATCTATCAAGCAACCCAAATTTTAACAAGCAACAAACTTACCCAAGTAGATAAGAAATGTTGATGAACTCTAATAAGCATGACTATTCGTCGCTCCGAAGAAGGAAGGACATGAAGATAAGGAAGAATAATCGAGAACAAATATAAAGTTTTAAGACCGGTAGAGAGTATTTAATGGTATAGGTGGAGAGTAAGTTCATGAACCTGTTGACTCATTTGCTAAATTGGGCTACTCTAGTCCAGTCACTTGCTAAACCGAAGAACCATTCATTTCTTAGAGGGGCTTGCAATCCGTGCATTACAGAAATTTTGTTTCTCGAAATTCTAAACAAGTTTCCAAAATAGGGTAGAATTCGGGAAATCAAGATTGTGATCCTTTCCGTGGTTATTTAAACACACGAGCATAGAATATGAATGCAATACAAGATCGTATCGCGATTTCCAGGTAGATTTACAAATGGATTCACATTCTAAGGGGTGGGGACTACATAATAGGTATAGGGACCTATTTCAATTAATTCGGTCTTATAGTCCAAATACGGTGGTATGCATGGATGGTTCTACTGGGTCTTAATGGGTTCTCTATTTGTACATCAGTCGTTGGTTGGATGAACATTAGGTTTCAATCTATATGGATTGGACAAGATCCCAATGATAAAACTATGTCTATTAAGTTAGGGTAACCTAGAATAGGATTCCTTCCAAGTGGTTGAGCTAGTTGCTAGTCAGGTTGGTTAGCTAGGTCCATAAGCCCAAAATGCGCCTTCAGTGACTTTTGTGTTTACGTAGCACATGAGGCCTCAATTGGGTGGCGCACTAGTGGTATGTGCGAAGTGGGCTTCAAGTATATCACAACCATATGTTGGGTCGAAGGAATTGAGTCAAGTTTGAGGCTTTAATGGTAGTCGAAAAGTATACCGGTATTACGGTAAGGGTTACAGCTAGTCTTTTCGTACCACAAAAATAGAGTACAAAGGGACAGATTTGAGTGGGACATAATACACCTAGATGAAGGTAGGCTCGTCTAGGTGTTGCACATGAAATTTGTTGGAAGATAACAACTGGTCCCATGACCCGAATATTAATGACACGGTCGGGGACACAAAATGATCTAAACGAAAAGTGGGAGTCCATGGGGCACCAATTATCATCCTAATGGAATTTATGCTAATCAATCAAAAATTTTTGTATATCCCAAAATTTTAGAAGGCTTACAGTCTAACCACCTTAGAAGCTAGGATATAGTTTTAGGAATAATGAGGTTAGAAGGATTCCAAAGTTCGGGTATGTAGGAGCGTAAAAAGTGCTTCGTAAATGAGTCAAAGAGATAGAAGCATTCCACTCAACATGATCTATTTTATAGGCTAATCACTTTACGCCAGGGTCAAGCCAATGGTTTTACGCCTAAGACAGGCTAACCACTTTACGCTGGACAAAGCTGTCGAGTCTTGCTGAAATGAAGATTTATGACGGCATATCACAGAATTCGAAGGGATTTGTTTTACACAGAGACCAATGTTGCGTTTAGTATGTGGACTGAGCTATTTTATGCTCACAGTATGGCTTCTTTTACGCAGGAGACTATATGAGTTTTTCGCTCAAAATTGACGTGTGCATAACGTTTATTTGGGCTACTTTTACGCTCAAGGTTTTTAACAACCACTTTACGCAGGAGTCCATGTCAGGGCTTTTTACGCCTAGTCTACTACTTTACGTTCAGAGTATATTTGGGTTTTTTTACGCCCTATTCTTCTTCACCAATTTGGAACGTGGTTTGCCTACATGGCTTTAATGCCACACATCTCGAAGAACGTGTATATTGCATCCATTCTTATTGAAATGATGGGACACGTGTCAACGTATGCAGAGATGACTTCAGTCATGGGTTGGCAGTTATTAGCGTAAAAATGGAACTTTTGCTGAGTTTTTACGCACAAGAAGCCAAGTCTAT